>JACXGK010007334.1:0-25627 GCA_016801125.1 Novumbra hubbsi | reverse complement strand
CCCTTTAAGGGGCAAAGATAGGCCTGCTGTCGCAATACTACACCAATGGTCCCTTTAGGGGCAAAGATAGGCCTGCCATCGCAATACTACACCAATGGTCCCTTTAAGGGGCAAAGATAGGCCTGCTGTCGCAATACTACACCAATGGTCACTTTAGGGGCAAAGATAGGCCTGCTGTCGCAATACTACACGAATGGGCCCTTTAAGGGGCAAAGATAGGCCTGCTGTCGCAATACTACACCAATGGTCCCTTTAAGGGGCAAAGATAGGCCTGCCGTTGCAGACTACACCAATGGCCCCTTTAAGGGGCAAAGATAGGCCTGCTGTTGCAATACTACACCAATGGTCCCTTTAGGGGCAAAGATAGGCCTGCCGTTGCAGACTACACCAATGGCCCCTTTAAGGGGCAAAGATAGGCCTGCTGTCACAATACTACACCAATGGTCCCTTTAAGGGGCAAAGATAGGCCTGCTGTTGCAATACTACACCAATGGTCCCTTTAGGGGCAAAGATAGGCCTGCCATCGCAATACTACACCAATGGTCCCTTTAAGGGGCAACGATAGGCCTGCTGTCGCAATACTACACCAATGGTCACTTTAGGGGCAAAGATAGGCCTGCTGTCGCAATACTACACCAATGGGCCCTTTAGGGGCAAAGATAGGCCTGCTGTCGCAATACTACACCAATGGTCCCTTTAAGGGGCAAAGAGGCCTGCCATTGCAGACTGCAACATTGAACGTCTGTGTGCTGTTAAGTTTCATTATAAAAAGGATAAACTTAATTGATTAAATAAACATCGTTTTGGAAGCCTTTTTAATGCAACAAACCATTGTTGTTGTTGGCAGAGCGAGAGGCATTAACATAAATGTGTCCGTTTTTAACCCTACAAAGACCTGTGGGCTATATCATGCAAATATGCAACAACTTCTACATTTGCTCAGTAAGCAAACATTGTAGGGAACATGCTGTAAACTAACTAGGTTCTAGACACTTTCCTTCATGTCTGTTGTAACGTCTCACTTTGATACAGACACATTGTGTTTGTCACTGTCAATATGGTGCTTCCTTTTTTTTGCATTTTGCATCCCGTGTTCCTTTGTCTTTAACATGTCCCCCTTGTGTTTCCTCCCTCAGCGACACCCTCCCCCTGTTCCTTCCCTGTTCAAGGCAAAACACTGCAAAGCAAATCCCTCTTGAATTCCTACTACTCAGGTACAGCCACACCACTGTAAAGAGGCCTGCTTTGTAGTGAATCTACATAAGGCAAAGTCATGTTGCTCTACCAGGCCTCTTCAAAGTAGAACATGTTGAGGAATGAAACTGTAGACAGGCATTTTCATCGATGGAAGTTGTTTGTTGTTGATCCATATTCACTGTTTTCTCTTTTTCCTGTTTCATCATCCTCTAGTGTCGAAGGAGCCAGTTCCTGCAACAGCATCCATTGGTAAGTATCTCTTTTCTGTCTGTTCATGCATCTCCTTATATTATCTTGGTTTTATTTAGATGTCTAGAAATGGATTTCAACATACATATTCAACCCACATAGTGTTCGCGCATGTCACATTTGCTGAGACCACTAAATTTAATCAAACCAAACAAAACGTTAACAAGACACTACAGAGACAAAGCAGCTTAGTATCATTACCTACTTATGCTAAACAGACAGCAGTACCCTCTGTCTCAGGCCATGTCTGTGCTGCTGGCCCAGGGCACGATAACATTGGTCTAATGGAGGCCTGCTGTGTCACGATGATGGCTCTGCCCATAATTGCATGCAGAGGAGTGATGAGAATTGGATCCTGCGTGTTGCAACCGGTTGAATTCTAATAGTTGAATTTGAGAGAGCTGAGAGCTACAGCACACCGGATCTTGCCCCTTCAGTTTACACATGGCCAGATTGAATGGCAATTTCCCACCACTCATTTCTACACTCTCCCTTGCTCCCTCCACCTCCTTCAGGGAGATTGACCACCTCTTTGCCAACTAGATTTGATGTGAGCTCCACTCAGCTGCTTTAATTGGCAGCGTCTCTCTGCAGCTTTTGGGTTTATTAGCTCTGATTTTTGTGTGCTGTTAATGGTATCAATACCTGCCACTGCTCAATACCAGGCCCCATGTAGAGTCTTTGTTTGATGTGAGTCGGCCAGGCTCTGGTACTCAGCAGTGGAGAGTTCTCCCATCCTCCAGGGTCTGGTATTGGCTACGGAGAGTTCTCCCATCCTCCAGGGTCTGGTATTGGCTACGGAGAGTTCTCCCATCCTCCAGGGTCTGGTATTGGCTACGGAGAGTTCTCCCATCCTCCAGGGTCTGGTATTGGCTACGGAGAGTTCTCCCATTCTACAGGCTCTGGTATTGGCTACGGAGAGTTCTCCCATCCTCCAGGGTCTGGTACTCAGCAGTGGAGAGTTCTCCCATCCTACAGGGTCTGGTATTGGCTACGGAGAGTTCTCCCATCCAACAGGCTCTGGTATTGGCTACGGAGAGTTCTCCCATCCAACAGGCTCTGGTATTGGCTACGGAGAGTTCACCCATTCTACAGGCTCTGGTATTGGCTACGGAGAGTTCTCCCATTCTACAGGCTCTGGTATTGGCTACGGAGAGTTCTCCCATCCTCCAAAACATTGGTGACGTTGACATGATAATACAGTTGTAGTTACAGTAGAACGCTTATATGGAAATAAGACAGTGGGAAAGATACTGAGTTAGTGGACAGAGTTATTTTTCTAAAAGTGATTTTGGTCAGACCGTGACAGTACCCAAACCCAAGCTGCAACAGTAGAACAAGTGAGACGACGGGATCCACTTTGGCCGACCAGACATGTTAAAACACTTGGTTAACCTTGTTATAATTGGTACCTCTTAAGTCAAATTCACAGAAGCGGGAGATTTTAACTTGTTAACCTTTATATAAAAGTCATATTATAATATTAACTGTTATATAAGGTTATCAGAAGTTCAATGCTTTCCTTAGCTGGTGGTTGTCAATGTGTACCTTTCTTAAGCACTTTTGTTGATCGAGCAAATGGCTGACAGACCCCCGTCTTTACTGTCCGGGGAGAGAGCCTCTCTCTGCAAACAGAGCCTAGCCAGGGAAAGGAGCCTTGTCAAACATCACATCAGGCCGGGGAAGGCAGGCTAGCAAGCGAGTCCAAAGCGTTGGCGGCGTTTATTGATTTCAGCAGTAAATTTGTACAGCGAGACATCTGGAAATTGCCCATAGTACATGCCATAATCATCTTGTTTCACAGTCAATAATTTAGCTTTGCTTATTCATTCTAGCCTGACACTGCTCTGCTAGCACCATCTGTGAAAGAGAAGGAATAGAGAGGGAGAAGCAAAAGGTCTTAAATGAAAAATGCATGCGCTGAAGCAAGCTAGGCTTAGCTCTTCATAGCTGTCCATGGGTTTCGATGGTTCAGGTGGGGTTTTTTGCAATGCAAAAAGGCATAATATCATGAGCATTACAATCACATTCGCTCTCTGAGAAAACATGAGCGCACAGCCGCTTCCAATGCAGGCACTTACTTAGATTGTAGTGGAATGGCCTTGAGACAATGCACTGGATATTGATCATGAGCTGGTTTATAGTGCCATGTGAAATGGATTGCTGTCCATTATAGTTGACCGATGACACTTAATTTCACCCCTCCCCACACCTCTCAAACTCTTACGTAGTCATAGGCATATTTAGTCACTCTGTATTCAGCCTTGGAGTTTTAATGTAACCTGTTATTGCATCAGCACCAGAGGTATTAGCTCTTCACCAGAGTCCCAAGGAGACACTAAGCGACAAGCAGAGGGGGGAGAGAGACTGTCTACCAACTGGCTTCTGCCATGGGGGGCCTTGATTAACAGGACATATTCCGTTTCAAACTTGGTGGAAAGCTTTCAGAGGGGTGCAAGGGAGAACCCTCTCTGGGACTAACCCAGTAAATCCACCACCAGGACATTGGAGCCTCAGCAGGCGTCAAGTATACTGTTTCTTTCAGAGAGAGGGTTTTACGAAATCCATGCATAGTGTCTTTATCAGTGTTCGCGAAACAATATTGATTTGACATCCAGTAGTGGAGTTTATGCCTGTATGCTCCCTGCAGAGATGACAGACTGGAGAAAATGCATCTATCCTCTTACACGATTTACATTTACCTCATTCATGGCCACTCCTCGCAGTGGAGGACAGCTCTTCATACATTATACTTTTTTATTAAAGTCCTGTTATAACAATATGTTATCAAAAAACTGTGCTTGAGAACAGGACAGATTGTGGTTAAAATAAGGTCTGTGTATCATTAGTCCCTATTAGGATTGATGTTCCTAGAAATGACTCAATTATATACTTGGAAAATCACTTTAATGGCTCAAGAATGACTGAAATCTACACTTGGGAAATTACTTCAAATTATCTCAAATCTTCTCCAGCTACATTTTAGGTAATTTCAGATGGCATTATCTTGTTCCTGCTCAAAGAGCTGTCCAATGTATTTTTGTATGGGTGGTAATTACTGCTAATGGTTGAGCAGCGTTGTTTAGTCGATAATGTTGCCCTGTCGATAATTGAGCTTAATGCGATTTACATGTAAGCACTAATCATTCCTCTGCAGTTCATGGAAGTGCAAAACACTAAAATACTGAAATGACTAAAGCCAATTGCCTTTATTTGAGGATCTACTGCAACATGCATTTCTCCATATGCCCACACAGTGTATTCAACATCATATTGTCCTCACGGGGTCCTGTCATATGGTGACACAGTTGGTAGACACTGCAAAAGTGTGAATCAATATCACATTGCATGCCTAAATAGAAAGTCGAGCTGTCTGACTTATTTTTTTTTCTCAGCACTGATCTCTAATTTGTCGGAAATATTAATTTATTCTGTTGTTGCTATGCTATGTTCGTTTACCTCAAAACCTGAGCCAAGCTTTCCATCCTTTTAGCATAACATAACATATGTTGTCTGGGAATGTTATTTGTTCCCTGTGCATATTTTCTGCCAGGAAAAGAGGGAAG
Organism: Novumbra hubbsi; assembly: GCA_016801125.1. Taxonomy (NCBI): domain Eukaryota; kingdom Metazoa; phylum Chordata; class Actinopteri; order Esociformes; family Umbridae; genus Novumbra; species Novumbra hubbsi. Next base: position 20,615 of record JACXGK010007334.1, on the reverse strand, counting down.
TTGATTTCACTCTGTGAAACATGCATGTTGGTTTGTTTTTGACTGTCAACAATTTCTTTCAACGATCTTTTTAAACAACTACATTAGATCACATGAAGCCTGGAAGGATGCTGATCCGTCTGTCAGTCATAATAACGGAGTAATGAAAGCAGTACTACATGTTCTGACGCTACAAAAATGTCAACAAATAAAGTGATTAACAGTAACATATATTTGTTTTGTCTTTTCAATATTTGAAGGAAAACTCATGCCAAGAAACATTGTGGATGCATTTAATGGCCAGCTATATATACATATTTGACCTTCAACACAGCCTCAATCATTAGCAGCTCGATGTTTCACTGGCTTTTAAGAGGATCCAGTTGGTTTCTTGGTAATATTTACGACATGATATACCCTCTGGACTGCCACTTTGAGATATTCTCTTGCAGCGGAGACAAAAACACATGAATAATTAATTAGGTCTGTGCTGATAGGGGTAGGTGGGGGGCAGAGGGGGGACTTTGGGTAAGAAGGAGTGGACTTCTCCAGAGTACAGTCTGTACCTGCTCCCTGTCCCAAGGCTAGGGCTGCCACCTCGCTCACAACACCCACCTCCATGTAAACAGATGCTAACACTAAACTAACATAACCCCATTACATGGCTAAGTACATTTGTGCTATGTTTGTCTCCATCTCCCATCTGTAATAATTATGGAGAAACGGAGCAATGGGAAATAGTGATATCTGAGTAATGAGCAGAAATGTAAACACGGCCCAGATAGACCATTACCAGGAATTAACATGAGTTAGAGCGATGACACTGTGCTCTGGCTGCATATGTTGGGTTACGTTTGGGTAATAGCAGAGGACCTAGGGATAACTCTACATGTTCTCCATACGTTTGGGTAATAGCAGAGGACCTAGGGATAACTCTGCATGTTCTACATACATTTGGGTAATAGCAGAGGACCTAGGGATAACTCTGCATGTTCTACATACATTTGGGTAATAGCAGAGGACCTAGGGATAACTCTGCATGTTCTACATACATTTGGGTAATAGCAGAGGACCTAGGGATAACTCTGCATGTTCTCCATACATTTGGGTAATAGCAGAGGACCTAGGGATAACTCTGCATGTTCTACATACATTTGGGTAATAGCAGAGGACCAAGGGATAACTCTGCATTTTTTCCTACAATATGCAGACTGTTGGAGAGACTCACACTCAAACCACCTTACACTCATCAGGGTTAATATTGCAGAGCGGAAATGTTGCCTCCAGAAACCTTTGAGCTATTTTCAAAGATGGTGTTCGTAGTAAGTCATTGTTTCCACAACAACACATGGTAATACAGTGTTTCCCTGCTCCCTCCCTGTGGCTAGTTCTCACTTTGTCTGGGTGATGCAGCGGTGGGGTACAAGCCGAGCAGAGTTACTCATCTTTCATTGGGTTTCAGCACACATGTTTGACTAGATAACACTTTTTGGTGCATAGAGAGAAACACTTTTTGTAGTGAATTTTCCAGATAATTAAGATGCAAATGGCCACATTAATAAAACACGGGTTGATATTACCCTACCACATTTGCAATGGTACTTTAAGTATTAAATGCCTGTGATATCTAGAATTTCTCTACCATTAATCTTCCCATTGCTCTTCTTAATTGACTCATTAGAATCAATATACTACTTCAATCTCTTCAATCCTAGGAAGACTCAATTACAAGAATGTCTTTCTAACCAATCAAGCAGCGAAGTAAAGTGTCTCTTGGATTACTCATTTAACTTTGAGGTATCATCATTAATGACTGAGTAGCAGTGAGATACAGATAGAGGAAGGCCGTTGTCTAGCAACTGGGTCTGTGGGGAGTCAAAGAGTTAGAAGGTCTCATGCTTTCAAAGTCTTTCTGATTACAGTTTTTTTTCCTCTACTTTGTAGAGCCTGAGAGGTCTACACTGAAATAATGTCCCTACACTGGGTGTATATATTTTCCTAACACCGAAAATGGGTTTGAAAGAAAGCATTTTATGAAAACAAGACATAGCTGAATTATATCCCAAAGACGGTTGACTCAAAACAAACCAACCATCTCGAGATGATTCTGCAGGTTCAGTAGATACTGACTTCCATCTCTTTGGTCCACAGACAGCAGCCATAGTGAGATGGCCCAGCCATCACTGACCATCCAGACGTACCCATATGGGGGATGCGAGTCTGTGGAGATGTCCTACCAAGCGGGCCAGTTCCAGCCAGCCATCCGTGTTGCTGACCTCCTGCAGCACATCACCCAGATGAAGTGTGGTCAGGGCTATGGTTTCAAGGAAGAATATGAGGTAAGAATGGTCAGTACACTTTTATGCAGAGAACTCTGTTTCGTTGCTTCAAGCTGCAGCATTACCCAGGAACCTACTAAATAATACATGTTCACATTCGGTTTGAAACTTTCAATAATCTTCTTTTTCTGCTTTACAAGAATTCAGGCACTTTGACCAGATATTATTATGCTCTCTTGCGTTATTCACCACTGAATGAGTCCTATTGGTGTTTTAGATCTGTTTGGGTTTTTGATTCCTTGCCCCATATGTATTGCCAACTGCTCACATCCGTCTTATTGATGTGACGGCACTAATTGGCACTTTCCCGCTCTGTAATAAGGGAAACATATGGATGGAGCCCTTATTAAATATTTATTGAAAAGGACATTTGAAAGCATAATTAATATTGATGGTTTATTAAAGACAAAGGAACTATCTGATATTATAAAGCAGAGTTTGTACTTATCGATATTGAAATATTCCTGGAATATCTGAGTTTTTCCCATTAAAGCTTTTTTCATTACTCAGCCATTCATCCAAAATAAGTCAAGTTGAATATTTAAAACGGTGCTTTTAACAAAATGTGAAACAAAAGTGTAGTCAGGGAACTTAATATAATAGAGTCCCACCATCTTGTTTTTAATTCTTAAACTCCTTTATAACTGACACTGAAAAGCATTTAACCCTTCATGTTTACCTATATATGTGTTCTACAGTACATAGCCCAGTCCCATATAGACAAGGCCCCAGACAACTCTGTTCTACAGTACATAGCCCAGTCCCATATAGACAAGGTCACGTACAGCTCTGTTCTACAGTACATAGCCCAGTCCCATATAGACAAGGACACACACAGCTCTGTTCTACAGTACATAGCCCAGGCCCATATAGACAAGGACACACACAGCTCTGTTCTACAGTACATAGCCCAGTCCCATATAGACAAGGTCACAGACAACTCTGTTCTACAGTACATAGCCCGGTCCCATATAGACAAGGTCACAGACAACTCTGTTCTACAGTACATAGCCCAGTCCCATATAGACAAGGTCACAGACAACTCTGTACTACAGTACATAGCTCTGTTCCATATAGACAAGGTCACAGACAACTCTGTTCTACAGTACATAGCCCAGTCCCATATAGGCAAGGACACACACAGCTCTGTTCTACAGTACATAGCCCAGTCCCATATAGACAAGGTCACAGACAACTCCGTACTACAGTACATAGCCCAGTCCCACTATTCAAAACATCACTTTGGGCAACGCATACTTTGTGTTCTGATCTATTGTCACATTCTAGAGCCAACTTTTGACGTACAGTGGGGAGAACAAGTATTTGATACACTGCCGATTTTGCAGGTTTTTCTACTTAGCATGTAGAGGTCTGTAATTTTTATCATAGGTACACTTCAACTGTGAGAGACGGAATCTAAAAAAATCCAGAAAATCACATTGTATTATTTTTAAGTAATTAATTAGCATTTTATTGCATGACATAAGTATTTGATACATCAGAAAAGCAGAACTTAATATTTGGTACAGAAACCTTTGTTTGCAATTACAGAGATCATAAGTTTCCTGTAGTTCTTGAACAGGTTTGCACACACTGCAGCAGGGATTTTGGCCCACTCCTCCATACAGACCTTCTCCAGATCCTTTAGGTTTCGGGGCTGTCCCTGGGCAATATGAACTTTCAGCTCCCTCCAAAGATTTTCTTTTGGTTTTCTTTGAGACTGTGGTCCCAGCTCTCTTCAGGTCATTGACCAGGTCCTGCCGTGTAGTTCTGGGCTGATCCCTCACCTTCCTCATGATCATTGATGCCCCACGAGGTTAGATCTTGCATGGAGCCTCAGACCGAGGGTGATTGACCGTCATCTTGAACTTCTTACATTTTCTAATTATTGCGCTAACAGTTGTTGCCTTCTCACCAAGCTGCTTACCTATTGTCCTGTAGCCCATCCCAGCCTTGTGCAGGTCTACAATTTTATCCCTGATGTCCTTACACAGCTCTCTGGTCTTGGCCATTGTGGAGAGGTTGGAGTCTGTAAGTGTGTGGACAGGTGTCTTTTCTACAGGTAACGAGTTCAAACAGGTGCAGTTAATACAGGTAATGAGTGGAGAACAGGAGGGCTTCTTGAAGAAAGCCTAACAGGTCTGTGAGAGACGGAATTCTTACTGGTTGGTAGGTGATCAAATACTTATGTCATGCAATAAAATGTTAATTAATTACTCAAAAATCATACAATGTGATTTTCTGGATTTTCTGGATTTTCAGTCTCTCTCAGTTGAAGTGTACCTCTGATAGGAATTACAGACCTCTACATGCTTTGTAAGTAGGAAAACATGCAATATCGGCAGTGTATCAAATGCTTGTTTTCCCCACTGTATAACATCAGAGTCTAGTCAATTACAAGTTTTAAGGGGTAAAATATTCCTGAAGGAAATCACAAATGGTTCAAGTCAAGCATGTGTGGCCATGTTCAACATTGTGCACAGGTGGATTTTTTCCCACCTGTTGCAGTTAAGACAGATAGGCCGTGATCCAAAACCCATTGTGACCCATCTTTGTTAACTTTCAGTGCCCAGTTCCGGGTTGGGCATATTGAGGCATTTTGGCCTGACCTGGTCCATGGCATGTAGAGTGGAAATTAAAATATATATATTAAGGGGTGGGGAAATCTCCAGTCCACTCTTAAACATTCACAACTACATCAGAAGTACAGTATGTTGAAATTATTATGGATCTAAAAATGTACTTTGCAGGCCCACAAATTGATTTTGACAAACAAATGTGTGGTTTTCCAAATTTCTCAATTAAAATGTGTTCCTAGATTCAAAAATGTTTCTCACCCCTGGATAAAGTGACTGAACCGACTGAGTGTGTCCATCCATTTCCAATGTCTGCACATGCAGTGTGTTCACTGTCTGGGTGTTAAGAGTTTTGTTAATGTCTTTTGTTCTGGTCAAATTCTTGGCTGTAGGCCTTCAGTAGCTTTCCTTTGGCTGGCTGTAAACACAAGATGCATTGCCTTTTCCAGTGGCTCACTGTGCTAGCACTGATAAAGCCACAAGTTCTACCTCTTATTTTAAGGGTCATCCATCACCGGGGACATTTTTATAACGCTATTTTGTTATCGCTTCCTCCCCTAACCTGATTTGCCAGTTATTCCATTGCAAATGAAGTTGGCACCTATATTTTACTTGCTGCCTGTGAGTATGCGCTTGCACCTGAAATATCAAGGTTGTATTTTTTTTATACAGTCAATAAATTGTCACACATTCCCGACAGCGGCTAGTGGATTGTGACTTCAGTGATGGGAGAATATCTTAGACATGCATTAATGCTGTCTGTTATGGTGAAGAACTCAGTGCCCTTTATACATCTTACGTTATGTTTATCATTTTGTCTCCTGTCATTACGTGTGCTGTCCATTTCCCGCTGAAGCTACGGAAAGGTTTATGACCAGTTCTGTGGATGTGCGGGGGTGGGAACCAGTGTTTGCCCGTGTGTGCTCTCTTTAATGCATTGGTCTGTGCCCGCGTAGGCCTACGTCTGTGTGTGTGGGTGTGTAATAGGAAGAGAATACCACAGGATGGAAGAAATGGAGAGAGTGGAGAGATGGAGATCTGGGGCGATAGTGGCCACCTGTGTGTGTTTGTCAGCATAATCGACCCATTACTCACTTCCTGACAGATGCACTGAGAGAGAGAGAGAGAGACATCCCTCACTGGCACAAAACCATGCCCACACACACATAGGGATGGCCATGGAGGCAAACAGATGATTACTTAACAGGGCACACATCTAGAGACACATAACGAAAGAGTTCAGTTGTAATTGAATGGAAGGCAAAAGCATCTGGACTCGTTGTTGGAGCACTCTAGCACCTTCTACTGACTTCTACTGACTTCTTCCCAACAACATCCCGTTCCCTCTAGTAGATGGTTGTATTGGAATGTCAAGGCAGTTTAGAGCCGTCAAGCTAAGGTGTACGAGTCGCTATGGTTAGAGACATGCAAACTCCACCTTTTATGCTGTGTTGTTCATCTTTCTGTAGTCCCTTCATTAACTGTCTGAGTAAAGCAAAAATGCCCTGAATTATATGGCCCTTTGGTACTTCTAACCAAGGGCTTTATGCAGTTCTTTATTATAATAAGTTCTAACTGCTACACATCCACCTGACTAGTCAGATACATGCCATGGCCAGACAGACAAATTACTGTGAATTTACCATATTTCTTTAAAAAATACAATTGTTGTGCTATATGCGTGGTGTAATCATAGCTAGCAAACTTGAAGAATGCAACCAATGTTGTACCACAATGCTAGGAAGCCAAATCCCAAAATAAAAGCTGGATGTCAGGATGTGGTATTCACAGCACATGCAAGATATGTCATTAAATAAATATTTGTATACATTATATACAGTATACATTAGTCTGTAATTGAGTAACAAGCCTTTCTCTGGTAAAAAATGCAACCCTGACTCAAATGATGCCCTGAATTTGAGTTTAACCACCTTCTATTGGTTTGTTTGGCTTTCTGTTGGCTAGAAATGGAATTGTAGAAACAAAGGAAAACAGCGAAATAACTTACATTTATCTCTAAAAAGTTATTAACCGCTATAGTGTTTGTTGTCGTAACATCAGCTGAAAAATTTTAGATGGTTAATGATACTAGCTAGCTAAAGCTGCTAGAATATATTGCTAATCTTAGCACCATTAGCAATTGTCCAGTGACTGGTAACTATTCTTCGTTGATTAAATCTTGGCAATGTTGCATTCCACAAAATATTTTAACAAGTCATTGTATTTTCAAGTCACTACAGTGGAGTTTAGATGACTAAGTAATTACCCCTTTTCCAAAGTCATTAGCCCCAACCAATGTTTGTCTGTTATCTACTGACAGCCTGCTGATTATTAGCCTGCTAGAGTCTTTATTTACTTGTTCACCTCAAAAACAAAGTCAAGCACCACTTTTCAAGTCCAAATCAGTCAGTGTATTCTTAAATCTTTCAAAAGCGGTGCCCATATGTTTTCTTGTTTTCTTTTGAGATAGGCCCGATTTCTTTACTGCTAACATTTGTTTTCCGTTGGAGCAGTTTCAACCCTGCAGGCGTTGGGCATTAACTCTTTCCGTCTGAGATTTGCTAATGCAGGAGTGGGCGAGGTGGGGCGGCAAAGCTCACCACCAAGGAATAGGTGACACTACACTGCAATTAGGGCCAAAACATGCAACACAAGATCATGAAGATCGCGACACGATCTCCAGAATGAAAAACCAATAGATTACAGCGGAGGAAAATAGTATATGATCCCATGCTGATTTTGTACATTTGCCCCCTGGAAAAGTAATGATTAGTCTATCATTTTAATGGTAGGTTTATTTCAACAGTGAGATACAGAATAACAAAAAGAATCGAGAAAAACACATTTCAAGTTATTTGCATTTTACTCAGTGAAATACGTTTTTGATTCCCTATCAATCAGCAACATTTCTGTCTCTCGGGTGTTTTATTCAGGTCACAAACTGAGATTAGGAATATCATTTTGTGACCTGTGTACAAGACACCTGTCCACAGAAGCATTCAATCAATCAGATTACAAACTCTCCACCATGGCAAAGACCAAAGAGCTGTCCTAGGATGTCAGGGACAAGATTGAATAACTGTCAATCTCCCTCGGTTTGGGGCTCCATCCAAGTTCTCACCTTGTGGAGTTTCAATGATCATGAACGGTGAGGAATCAGCCCAGAACTACACAGGAGGATCTTGTCATTGATCTAAAGGCAGCTGGTACCATAGTCACCAAGAAAACAACTGGTAACACAATATGCCGTGAAGGACTGAAATCCTGCAGCGCCCGCAAGGTCCCCTGCTCTAGAAAGCACATGTACAGGCCCTTCTGAGGTTTGCCAATGAACATCTGAATGATTCAGAGGAGAACTGGGTGAAAATGTTGTGGTCAGATGGGACCAAAATCGAGCTCTTTGGCTTTTACTAAATTTGTGGTGGAGGAGGAATGCTGCCTATAACCCCAAGAACACCATCCCTACCGTCTTACATGGAGGTTGAAGCATTATCTTTTGGACTTGTTTTTCTGTTAAGTGGAAAGGACAATTTCACTACATCAAAGGGACAATGGATGGAGCCATGTACCGTCAAATCTTAGGTAAGAACCTTCTTCCCTTAGCAAGGGCATTGAAAATAAGTCGTGGTTGGGTATTCCAGCATGACAATGACCCAAAACACACGGCCCAGGCAACAAAGAAGTGGCTCAAGAAGAAGCACATTAAGGTCCTGCAGTGGCCTAGCCAGTCTCCAGACCTTACTCCCATAGAAAATCTGTGAAGGGAGCTGAAGGTTCGAGTTGTCAAACGCCAGCCTTGAAACCTTAATGACTTTGAGAGGATCTGCAAGGAGTGGGACAAAATCCCTCCTGAGATTTATCAATGTATTACCTATTTGAAATGCGTTTTTCTGAATTTCATTGTTGTTATTCGGTCTCTCACTTTTCAAATAAACCTACCTTTAAAAACTGATCATTTCTTTGTCAGTGGGCAAATGTTCAAAATCACCAAATTATTTTTTCCTCCACTGTATGCGCTAGAAGTGTGCTATATTAAATAACATTTGTTCCCAATACCTTTTGGAATATAATTTGAATGTATAATTGGTTACTATTTTATGGGGGAAATCTTACAAATGGCACCTTTAATTCAGTGGTCAGTAGATTAAGTAATCATCTTACCTGGTCTTGATCACGTCTGATAAATGAACTTGTCAGGACTTGTTGCCTATATATATTGTTTTTAAGCATAGCTACCTAACCAGCTGACTCATATTTACATTTTCCATGAGTACATATGATGCTGTCAGTGTCTATTAACCTTTATTGTCATATTGAAAGAGCACCTTACCCACACTTGTTCAAAGGCTGTATGTATTTTCACCCCACCTTTTCAACCTTCACTTCCCACTTCACTTCCAAGTATGGATGTTTGCTTCCATTTTACCCAGAGACATTTCTCACCCCTGGACAAAGGTCACACACGTGAAACTGAGATACCCTGCAGATAACATGTGGAGTGGCAGATAGTGTAGCTGTTCAAGCATCTGACCTGTAATCAAAAAGTTGCTTGATTAAATCCCTAAAATAGCAAAGAAAAATATATATAATATAACACAATGCCCCGTAAGTCTCTCTAGATACCAGTGTCAGCTATTGATTAAAATGTTGATGTCTATTGTTTGTGTGTGCGTCAGTTGTGCATGTAGGTGTGTCTTTATGTGACTGTGTGATTAAGAGGAAGGAAACCTTTCCCTCTATCACAGTATCACCACATCCACCAATGAAACCATTCCCTCTATCACAGTATGACCACTTTCCACCAATGAAACCCTTCCCTCTATCACAGTATCACCACTTTCCACCAATGAAACCCCTCCCTCTATCACAGTATCACCACTTTCCACTAAGGAAACCCCTTCCTCTATCACAATATCACCACTTTTCACCAAGGAAACCCTTCCCTCTGTCAAAGTATCATCACTTTCCACCAAGGAAACCCTTCCATGTATCACAGTATCACCACTTTCCACCAAGCAAACCCTTCCCTTTGTCAAAGTATCACCACTTTCCACCAAGGAAACCCTTCCTTCTGTCAGAGTATCACCACTTTCCACCAAGAAAACCCTTCCTTCTATCACAGTATCACCACCATTCACCAAGAACACCTTTCACTACATCCCAGAATCAGCACTTTCCACCAAGGAAACCCTTGCTTCTGTCAAAGTATTACTACTTTCCACCAAAGAAACCACTCCTACTGTCAAAGTATCACCACTTTCCACCAAGGAAACCCCTCCCTCTATCACAGTATCACCACTTTCCACCATGGGACCAGAGAACGTGGGAGTTCTCGCTCTCTCGTCTCTCTTGATCTTTTTCAAGAATATTAATCGGCGCAAAACCCAACAAATTAAAGATGAAAGGGACATTTTGTTTTTTGTTTTTGTAAAATAACAGCAACCCCCTCCTTCCCTAGACGGGAAGTTGAACATTTCGCCGCAGGGGACCACAGAAGCCCCGTGAAATAAATCACCTCCTACTCGCTCTCATTATCGAACGGGAAACGGTGGATAGATAAACTCTAGCCAGAGTGAGCCAGGGGACTGCAGCACACTTGCTACAGGCCAGGGTCAGGTGTTTAGAGCCTGCAGCAGGAAAACCAGGTTTACTGAAGGTAGGGAGGCACCTGTTTGGCTCAGCTCATCGGTCCGTTGATTGATCAGTTTAAATAAGTTAATTACCTATTTTATTTGTGGTCTTTTAAAGTGCATGGAGAAGTAAATGAACGTGGATAGGCTGCATTCACACAGCTTTGTCCATAACGCAGGCCTACCGCTTAAATCTGATTCATTTTTCTAAATGCGTTTTCTAATACTGACTGCTCAAGCAGAACTTCTCAAACTGGATTAGTCGGCGGTCAGACAGTGAGGTTGTGAATCTCCTCATTTGACACCCTGCAAAATTATCCAATATCTTGGTTATTTTTTGAAGGTGTATTTCACACTTTATTGAGGTTAAAAGCTAAATGATGTGTATGAATGTCAACTGAAATATATGTTAATGGCATCATCAGCAATCCATTGCCATTAGGGATGAACCAATAAGAAAATGATTGGCCGATACTGATAGTGAATGTTCATATAACATACTTTTCTATAACTATAAACCATAAAAACGGGAACCCATTTGACATATGGACAATATTAAGGACATTTCTTTGTGACCCAAAACGTGAACGATGTTATGTTATATTTTGAAGAGCCTATGTTATATTTTGAAGAGCTTATGTTATTTTTCAAAAGACAAATCCGATTTAATATGTCTTTAGAAGGCATGGTCAATAATGCTTGAATTTATATACATTGCTGTATATAAGGTATTCTCACCAGGCAGATGAACTCTTGAATTGGAACAACTATGTCATCTAAGTCTAGAATTATTTGCTAGGCAGCCTGTAGCTGAGTCAGTTAAAAGACTACCATGCAAATACCAGATTACGTCAAATGCAAATAAAACAGAATACAATGATGTTGAAATCATGTATCTCTATGTTTAATGGAGAATAGCACAAAGATACATATGTAATGTTGAAACTGAGAAATTGTATTGTTTTTGTTAAAAGAAAAAAAAAATTATGCCAGCAACGCATTTAAAAAAACTTGGCGGGGCATGTTTACCACTGTGTTGCTTTGTCTCTTCTTATAATAATATTCTGTAAGTGTTTGGGAAGACCAATTGCTGTAGTTTTGAAAGTGAAATGTATTCCCATTGTTGCCTGATATAGGATTGAATCTGCTTAACATTTCCAGGGCTACTTTGTCATATTTATCGTTTCATGTTTCGTCAAATCATTTCAGTAGGTGTCTTGTCTAGACTGCAGGCCAGTTCAGCCTCTGGACTCTTTTCCTAAGGAGCCATAATGTCTTAGTTTGTGCAAATTGGCATCGTCGTGCTGAAATACACAAGACCATTCCTGAAAAAATACATTGTCTAGATGACAGCATATGCTGCTCCATATATTGTATGTATTGTATATATTGTTCAGAAATAATGGTGCTGTTACAGAACTGCAAGTCACCAATGCTGTGTGTACCAACGCACCCCCGTATAATCAAGTTTTAGTCGCATAATCATGGTGCCGTTACAGAAGTGCAAGTCACCCATGCGATGTGTACCAACGCACCCCTGTATAATCAAGTCTTAGTCGTATAATCATGGTGCTGTTACAGAAGTGCAAGTCACCCATGCTGTGTGTACCAACGCACCCCCGTATAATCTCAGATACTGGCTTATGAGCTGTGCACTGAAAACAAGCAAGATGGTCCCTGGCTTCTGGCATCCTGGATTATGTTGCTCTTTCTTAAAAGAGATGGGCGCAAGCTAGAGCTCGGCCCAGGCTGAATAATGTTACCCATACTAGTGCCGAAAATAGAAAAAGGACAAGTTGCAAGTGTCATATGAGATTGTTTAAATCAACTGTCTGTTCAAACCGCAAGAGCTTAATAATATCTCTAACTCTAATAACTCTAATAATCATCATGTATTATTTTGTAACATAAACAAAGCTTTACACCCTTTTGCTACTGCCTTTCCTGATGCGACTCCATAGACAACTAAAGACTCCCAAATTTTCTTCATTGGCCAAATTGATCTTACCTCCAGGTCACAACCCCTCTGATTTTGCCACATGTTCTGATCTTTTTAACCAGTTTGAACTTGTATCTCTTTTGCATCTCATCTCTCCTCATTTCATGTATGAAGCATTCTCCCTGCTCCCAGATTCTGTTCCTTCACACCTTTTTAAAGACGTGCTGGAAACTATTGGTCCCAGTACAAAGTTCATTAATAAATAGCTGCCTCGTCAATGGCATTGTCCTGTCATCTATTAAACATGCAGTGGTCCAGCCCCTTATTAAAAAGACTAAACTGTCACATTTGTTTGGGGACCATCAAAATAGTGCTTTTTTAAATTCTGCTTGATCTTAGTGCTACTTGACATGATTGATCGTACCATCCTTTTAGATCGTCTTAAGATATTCAGGGTACTCCTCTAAAGCTGTTAACCTCCTATTTGAGAGACAGGACATTTTCTGTAAAGATCAGGAATTTGCCCTGAGACAAGAAATTGCTGAAATCACTCTCAGATTTTCTGATCTTAAATTTTATGCTGTTGTCCGAAGTAGCTTCTTCCAGCACTGGGCCATTTCCCAATTGAAACCCATTCTTACTTTCAAGGTATTAGAGACAGTTATTCATGTGTCCCTTTCCTCCTGCCTGGACTATTTCCACTCCTTTGTCTGTCTTGTTTTAGCTTCTACGCAAATGCAGCAGCTAGGCTTTTAACCAGTACATCTCTCCTGTATTGGCTTCATTCTACTGGCTACTTCAATGATTCCCAAAAATATTTTAAAATGTAGATTTATGTCGACCGCAGGACAGTTTTCCACTTCACCTCAGTCCATCTCAAATGTGCTTTAGAGAAGGCCCAGAGAAGGTGGTTCTGTATCTTGTTTATATCTGGTTTCTTCTTTGCATGGTGAAAAAGAAATCATGGTGTGATAGTGGGAAAGGTTTCCTTGGTGGAATGTTATGATACTGTGATAGAGTTTTAACTTGCATTTGTGGATGTAGCAAAAAACTGTGTTCACAGACAATGTTTTTCGAAAGTGTTCTTGAGGCCAAAACAGTGATTTCTAATACAGAATGGTGTTCGGGCCTGAAGTTTATGTCCATTTATTATTATTTTTTTGGGCCTTGTCCCTAGCATACAGAGATTTCTAACGTAGATGATTAGATCCACAAAACTATTGGCAGTTCTATGCTGAGAAACATAATTTGTCAACAGTTTTTGCCAGTCTTTCACAGTGGTGACAGAGTGGTGACGCTTGTTTTAGCGTTGCACATATTTTCCAGATTTGCACATCATTGCATTCTGTTTCATTTACATTTGACGCAGCACAACTTATTTGGAAAAGGTGTTCTAATCTAATAATATGGGTTTGTCGTTGCTTATGGTTGGACAGCAATCTAAGCAGCTGGCTCTGTTGAACAAATACTTATGCAGCATGTGTTTGAATCCAGCCTACTGCACAGCTCTGTTGCAGAGAATAAATGCAATGAAAATATTAACAAAAATGTTATATAACCTTTACAGATTATCTATAAGAGAAGTGAGTTGAAGCTATTAGTTAGAACAAATGTTTATACATTCATTTCTTAATTTTTTCATCACAACATTTCTTAATAAGTGTTGCACCAAGAGTCCATAGCTAAATTGGTATAATAATTTCCACAGACTGTGACTCTGCACACGGTTTTAGCTGGAATGAAAGAAAAACCTTGACAGGTTGAACGGTCTTGAACGAGCATCTGCCTATTTTCATTATTGTCATATCCTCTTTTCTGTCTGTGGTCTTGGTGCCCTGTGTCACCTACAGATACCTTAACACTGAATGGTGGTATAGCAGTGTGGTCCCCTGTGTCACCTACAGATACCTTAACACTGAATGGTGGTATAGCAGTGTGGTCCCCTGTGTCACCTACAGATACCTTAACACTGAATGGTGGTATAGCAGTGTGGTTCCCTGTGTCAACTACAGATACCTTAACACTGAATGGTGGTATAGCAGTGTGGTCCCCTGTGTCAACTACAGATACCTTAACACTGAATGGTGGTATAGCAGTGTGTTCCCCTGTGTCAACTACAGATACCTTAACACTGAATGGTGGTATAACAGTGTGGTTCCATGCATTTTCTCAAGTTGAGGGGGTAGAAATGGTTTGGTCAACTACAGATACCTTAACACTGAATGGTGGTATAGCAGGTTGGTCTCCTGTGTCACCTACAGATACCTTAACACCGAATGGTGGTATAGCAGTGTGGTCCCCTGTGTCACCTACAGATACCTTAACACTGAATGGTGGTATAGCAGTGTGGTCCCCTGTGTCACCTACAGATACCTTAACACTGAATGGTGGTATAGCTGTGTGGTTCCATGTGTCACCTACAGATACCTTAACACTGAATGGTGGTATAGCAGTGTGGTCCCCTGTGTCAACTACAGATACCTTAACACTGAATGGTGGTATAGCTGTGTGGTTCCATGTGTTTTCTGAAGTTGAGGGGATAGATTGGGTTGGTCAATTACAGATACATAAACACTAAGACATTTGTTTTTAACTTTTTACATCGTTGGCCATTGATCAGAGTGTCTATATGAGCGCATCTTTGAAGACTATCATCTGATAAGAGAGGCCTCTGTCACAGTGTCCTTGGTACCTCTGGGTCCCACAGCTGTCAGCCAGCCAACACACAAACTAACGTCTTTAATCCATGGTGAGCCTAAGCACAGGAACCTATCTGGTCTTTTAAATAGTCAATTAGTCAAATAGTGATTATACAGCGCACTGTTTTGTCTTCTTTGTCCTATTGGTTGTATAATTGCTATCTTTTCCTCCCACTCAGTTGCATCCTTTTCCTTACCCACTCAATGTTCCTTGGTCCTGTTTTTCTCCTATCGTTTTTTGGCCCTCCTCACTTATCCCTTGTTGGTAGCTAGCCATTAATTATAAGAGAGATGTCAGATTTGAATAGTTCATATTCATGTCTAACTATGGCACACTGTAGTATGTGTGGTGCTGTTGAGTGTAGTTCCATTTGTATGCACTTCACAGTTCTCTCAGGGCGATGTGGGTGCAGACCACTTTCTAACATAGTGTTGTGTTGGGGTGGAGATGGAATTGTTTGGTTGGACATTTCAGCTTCTATCTCCAAAGGTTGTTTTAATTTCTTGTTTTTAGTCTTGCTTTAACCATAATCCTTAGCAAAACTATTTGGAATCAATATCTAAATTGTTTCTTAAAATAGTTTGAAAAGGTCTTATTTTGGATTAATTTTGGAAGTTTCACTGTCATCTTAAATATGGTTTAATTAAATCGTCAAGCCATTTCTAAATGACAGAAGGGACTTATTTTGCATTCGTTTCAGCAAGGGATGGTAGTAGATATTAGGTTGTCAAAGCACGACAAATCAATCTATTTATTTCATCAAATCAATCTTTTCCTTTACTTCTGGTTGATGGAAGTTCAGTTGTTTTAGTGTGGATACAAACCCGTGACTTTACAAGTGTGTGGAGAAAGTGAAAGCTTTGAGAATGTAACCATCAATCATCCTCAGTGTGTACTGTATCTGTTATTGGAGTCTCTGAGTGGTTGTGGACCTGAGCCAGTGTTGACGACTAGCTCTATTTCACGCTCAATGAGGAGACAGATGGGCCATGATGGAGTAGAGGCCTCTGGGCTTTCACTCTCACAGCTGCCAGCCTTCTCACAGAGGGCAGAAAAAGAGAGACCCAATTTAGGCCACAGCCAATCAGAACAGAGATGGGCAACAGGATATTACAGCTCTAACAGGAAGTGAAGGAAGGGAGTAGATTGGAGCCCCTCACCCCCCCCTCCCTTGAAAGCATTCACCTTTGGCTTAATAATAAAGTCCCTCTTTGAGGTATAGATAGCAAATCCATTTTCCGGTAGACTGGGCGAGAAGGTCAAATGGCATGTGTGATTGCTGTGAAAGTAAAAGCTTGTTGTCTGCAGCTTGGCAGTGATATCCTTTAATGGATGTTAAAGGACATTCCGGCATAAATTAAGCATCAGTGACAGATTTGCCCTGTTTTTTATTTTAACATAAATTCCAAAATAGCATAATATGGCCTCCCTTGTGCAACTTCACAAATGCACTTCCGAATACACATTGTCACATTCTCGGTGCAGTTGACATTTGAGTCCCATTGCACTCCTTTTTTTGTAGCGCTTCTGACTATATTTGAATATTCATCCTTGTATTAGTCACCCAGAGGCATCCAAAAGCCGGAAAAAGGGGGGTTGGTAGATTTACAGCATCTGACCTGTAAATAAGTGGTGGTTAGACTAAATTCCCAAACTGGCAAGGAAAAAGATCTGTTTTCCTTGAGGAAAAGCATTAAAGCTAAATGCTCCTTCATGTCGCTCTGGATGAGAGATTCTGCCAAATGACTAAATTGTAAAGTTAAATGGTATCAATGCTAAATGTTATATATTCATATTATTCTTGTTTAACAGTTCCTGTGGTTTAGGGCATTTACAGTTGCTCCCAGGTCAATATGACAGCTACTCCCTTGAATACACTAGCAATGGCTGCCTGTTTATGTAATGCAACATGTTATGCTTTTGTAGAATGTTCATTGAAATGGTGCTAACTGATGTGGAATGTAATGGCACAAAGAGTTCTGTGGTATTAGAAACCCTGTTGTCGCGGGCCCCTGAACAGTGTAGCAGTAAATTCAATGCCGCACATTTAGCTGCGTCTTGGAGATACCAGGGTGCGGAACCGGCCCCGTGGCCCTGCAGAGGGAGGTGCTGTTGTCCACCACCATCTGGATGTTGGAGACTTGTAATTGAACGTGGCAGTCTTGCCTCATCGCGCTCTAGAAACACCTTTGGCATCTGCAAGCTCAATTAAGGTAGAAGTCCAGAGAGCATTCCATCCATCACGTGAGGATTGCACTTTAGACCACTAGGTTGAGCCAGCAATCTGATGAGAACCAGAACGGCATCGGATGTGGTGTGGAAGACATATGTCAACTGTCTGTAGACCACATTCCTGCTCTGATTTCCTATAGGTATGATTGACTGGATTCATTCTGTTGATGATAATGATCATAGAAGACTACACATATGTTGACATTATTGTTATTATTAGATTACTTATGTGATTCATACATACTCTACATTCATGGAATGGATTAAGTACCCATTAGTGAATCAGTGCCCATTAGTGAATAGTGAGCCATGCATGATGAGACCTTTTCAGTTAACAAATCAAAATACTACACTCCGAGAACCATGTTGTGGATGAAGGAATGCCATAGTTTATGTTGTTATGACTTCCCAAAACGTTGTAACACTTTTAATGTTGTGGCTGGAGGAATGCCATATTTTATGTTGTTATGACTTCCCAACACGTTGTAACACTTTCAATGTTGTGGCTGGAGGAATGCCATAGTTTATGTTGTTATGACTTCCCAACACGTTGTAACACTTTCAATGTTGTGGCTGGAGGAATGCCATAGTTTATGTTGTTATGACTTCCCAACACGTTGTAACACTTTCAATGTTGTGGCTGGAGGAATGCCATAGTTTATGTTGTTATGACTTCCCAACACGTTCTAACACTTTTAATGTTGTGGCTGGAGGAATGCCATAGTTTATATTGTTATGACTTCCCAACACGTTGTAACACTTTCAATGTTGTGGCTGGAGCAATGCAACAATTTATGTTGTTATGACTTCCCAACACGTTGTAACACTTTCAATATTGTGGCTGGAGAAATGCCATTGTTCCTGTCGTTTTGACTTCCTACCATGTTGTAACACTCTCATCTGGCCATGATAAAGGTTCACAATAACGTTCACTGCATCATAACAAGGTTATTTCAGTCATTGTTTCCCAACTTGCTAACCGTTCCGTTGTTGCATTTTCTACTATAGTATTGTTTTTTGTACGTATACGTTGGTGTTCACAGGTGCGCGTGTGTTTGTGTGTATATGAATGCACTGACCTTCAGCAGCGTTTGATAGTGTGTGTTCTGATCCAGGGCCTGACGGAAGGACAAGCAGCCCCATGGGAGACTGCCAAGAAGGAAGAGAACCGCAACAAGAACCGATACGGCAACATCATTGCTTGTGAGTACTGAGGTGACAAAGACCCTTCGCCACGTGTGTCGGCAGGAAGTTGATGTTGAAACAGTGTTTGTCACCTTCCAAAATGTTAAAGTAATGTGAAGTCATGAAGCCATGTGTAAAACTAGAAAAGGTTAGGGTTAGGGTTGTTATACAACGAAACTAGAAACCAGGAGGTGTAATTATATTATATATATATTATATATAAGTTGTAAGTTTACTCCAAAATGTAAAAAATATATAAATGAATAACTGAAAGTCAATTAATTAGTTTAAATTATAAGCTATTACAGCTATTAATAAATTGTCTATAATAAATATATATATGAGATTACAAGTGGGGGGCTTCCCCAATAAATAATGACAAAGGTAAAATGTCTATATGATGCTTACTTGGGATATAAGCTCACCCGGGATCAAACTAACAACCTCTGGTGTACCTGAAGTTCCACTAATATTGGGAAAGTTGTTAGTTTAAATCCCAGGTACAGGCATCTGTTTAAATATGCTTTGGTTTGAAAACAATGTAGGTCAACACCATTGCGTGTGTATCTGGAAAAGTGTTTTCGATGTTTCACGTGAAGTGTCACGTAGGGGGTATCCAGTCCACATGTTACATGTGTTCAAAAACATATTTTTCCTGCCAATAATAGTGGCAGCCTGATTGAGTGTATTGGCTGAGGCCTTTTTAATGCATCATTTTCCTGTACTCATAGTAGACTTCTGCTGGACATGTTCTACCCTTTGATAATACTAGTTTATACTTCATGAAATGGTTTAATCTTCTCCCATAAAAGAACCACGTTTGGAACCCTGACAAGTTGTTGTAATTACGCAGCAGTCCTTGAAAACAGTGCTGTCTACAGGGCTGTCTACAATATGGTTAGAAAACCCAAGGCCCCAATTAATATGATACAAGAGAAGCATATTGTCCCAAGGACTTTAATACTTTTTATTAAGGGTTTAGATGTCACTGGCGAGACACTTTCTACAAATGAAGGCTTTTAAATGAAGCATTGCTCTAAAATGAAATAGCCTGTCATATCCTGATAGCCAACAGGAATTATGATAAATGTGCTATTAGTAAAAGCATTTTAATTACATGAGCTTGTAATGGAAACTGTCCATCTTACTGCATGCTTATATAAAAGCTCATTTTCTCAGTTTTTCATAACACCACTGAGGAAGTTTGATAGGTATGCTAAAACCAATCCACAGGTCTGTTTTACCATCCAGTATGTGCTTTTTAAAAAGTAACCCTCACAGTCACTCAAAAGATTGACATTTTCAATTTTCATTTGTCAACATTTCCCATCCTGACCTATTCTTTAAGAAATAAAGTTCCATTTGATTGGAAGTGTTGATGACCACATGCTTTCCCCTCACCTGTTTCAAGGCCCAAGTCTAAAATGTTTCCATGGTGTTTAACTAAATGTTAATCGATCCAGCCTAACACTCCCTTCTAGAAACTCATGCTGCCTGATTACCTATGACAGTTTATGGACGGAGGAAAATAAGGCCAACCCTTACCATTACTGGCAGCTGTCCCATTTCATGTTCTGTGCTTTCTCCCCCCACACTGTGTACATATGAAGCCCATATGGTCATTTACAATTCAGCAGACTCGGCTACCAAAATAAACAGAAGTATTAGCAAACATTTACATATCAGAGTAATCAGGAATCAGTTGCTTGTAAAGAGCTGCCCACTGGAACAGAATAGTTCCTGGATGTATCAGTCAATCTTTAGACAATAGAGAGTTGAGTCAGTCAATCTTTAGACAATGGAGAGTTGAGTCAGTCAATCTTTAGACAATGGAGAATTGAGGGAGTTGAGGTACGGTACAGAGTTGAGGTAAGGTACAGATACCTTAACACTGAATGGTGGTATAACAGTGTGGTCCCCTGTGTCAACTACAGATACCTTAACACTGAATGGTGGTATAGCAGTGTGGTCCCCTGTGTCACCTACAGATACCTTAACACTGAATGGTGGTATAGCAGTGTGGTCCCCTGTGTCA
>JACXGK010007333.1:5945-25743 GCA_016801125.1 Novumbra hubbsi | reverse complement strand
CCCCACGGGTGTTAAAACCCCCACATCCGCCACGGGTGTTAAAACCCCCACATCCGCCACGGGTGCGACGCCCCTGACGCCTCCCCAGACATCATCGACATCATCGTCTTGCTGGATGATGTTGCAGGCAGCATGACGTTCAACACGGCCAATTCTGGTGTTCTCTGGCGAATGCCAAACAAGCTGCATGGTGCTTGGCTGTGAGCACTGGTCCCCACTAGAGGATATCATGCCACCCTCATGGAGTCTGGTCCTGACGGTTGGGTCAGAAACATGCACCCCAGTAGCCCACTGGAGGTTATGTTGTAGGGTTCTGGCAGTGCTCCTCCCTTTCTTCCTTGAGCAAAGGAGCAGATAGCTGAGTAGATCCCTTTCTACGGCCCTGTCCAGCTCTCCTTGTGTAATGGCCTGTCTCCTGGTATCTCCTCTTTGCTCTTGAGACGGTCCTGGGAGTCACAGCAGACCTTAATGCGGCGGCATGTGTGTGGCCTCCTGGAGGAGCTGGACTGCCTGTGCAACGTGAATGGGCTGCAGGTTCCCGCCTCATGCTATCAGTAGTGAGAAGGGCTCCAGCAAAATGGAAAACAAGAGAAGAATCAGTCAGGATGGATAAAGAAAGCAATTGTCTGTGGCCACCACCTGCGAAACCATTCCCTTTTTGGGGCTGTGTTGCTGATGCTTCTCCAGTGCGCCTGTTGTCACTTTGCTCCAAAACAAGTGACATTGATTTACAATTGCTTATACTACTTAACAGGAAAGATTGACATCTCTGAAGTTGAATTGACTTTGTGTTATGCTTTGATGATAAGGTGTACCCTTTATTTTTTGCGCAGTGTAGATTAATAATGTGACATAGGATATGATCGTTTTTTGCTGGTTGTATTGGTGTGGAACTGTATTTACGAGGTGCTATGAACTGGTTTCTGTTCTGTATGCCCTCCTGTCAGGCTCTAACCTAAACAACAGTCTCCTGTGGCGGGCTGAGCTCTCCTGATAGAGAGACAGAAAGAAATTAGATTCTCTAAAATGCCTCTTCTCTCTCCACTAACTACCACTATATTTGATGGATTTTCTTGATTAGATTCTCTTGTCTATTTCTGGCCTGGAGATGGATATCCGTGTTGAACACTCACCGATGTACATGTGTTGTGTGTTTGTTTATGTGTGTTTTTGTGTGCCTGTGCACGTGTGTTTGTTTAGGTATGACCCGTACAGTAAGATATTCTCCCGGGAGTACTATGACCATGAAGCCATGAGGTCCATCCGGCTGCAGGCCATCGACAAGGCCCGCTCTGCCCAAAGATGGGGCCTCATTCTAGGCACGCTGGGCCGGCAGGGCAATCCTAAGGTCCTGGAGGTATGAGCTTGCATCGCATGTCAGTTACAACAGTGTTAAAGTGGAGTGTGGTCTCAAACAGGCAAAAAAGAAAAAGATCTTTGGTACTGGGGCTGGACTGAGACTACCTGGATCTGTGCCCCAAGGGAAAATCAGTTCACAACCATTGGTGTTTACTGGTATTTAGGGCTAATGCAAAAATATAATGCCACTATATTTGTATAAATGTTGGCCATATTGCAAGACTTTATTTTAGTACAGCTTTTTATTGTCCCCATCAAAAGTGTGCTTGTTTGATGATTAAGTAACTAGTTAACTGTGACAAAGAATTAACAGCATTAAGCATTAGAAATGGATTGCATGTGGTAATGCGTTATAAATGACAGCCCTAATTAATACATTTAGCCCATTTTTCGACTGAGCATGGAGACGCCTGAGCTGCTACATGGGATTGCTAGAACCGAACAAGATGTCGGCTCTGTCTGACTTCCCATCCTTACCCCTTAGGCCATGCTAAGCCAATTTGCACCCCAGACTGTTGGATTCGTAGCCACTGTCGGTTTGCTGTAACCTGATTTTGAACTCTGCGGCAATGACTAAGATGTCCTGCATCAATTGGGTGGCCAGATATTTGACATTCAGACTTTTTTATGGTCAACCAATATATGAAAAAGTTGTCCAATTCACTGAAGGTTTCCACTGTATCAAAATAACTTTGGTAGTTCATATCTGATCATCTGTAGCTGTATGTGGATGTATTCTTCTATACCTGAAAAGACAGTATATTGCCCAGCCCTGACGTTTGCTTGCTTGTGAGTCCAGGCCTAAAAACACAAACATATAATTTTTTCGGGCTTGACAATATTGTGCTGAATTGAGTCTCACATTTAAATTGTGATAAAGGCTGCTGTGTCCATCTTCTCTTTTTTTCCTCCTACTCTCATCACCCCTTCTCTTTGTAGTTCTCTCTCTCCCCCTCATTCTCTCCCTCTCTCTACCCCCCCCTCTCTGTGTGAAACACTATTGTGTTTTGTCACTCTCACTTCACCTTTCCCCTACTAAAATGGACTTGGGCTGATAGCTACTTAAAGAAAGATGCACTTACTTGCTCTAGAATTGAGTCTGATAAATTACTTAAGTATAAGACTTCCATCTTGCTCTCCATTTTAGCACCTGGAATCCAAGCTTCAATCTCTTGGCAAGTCCTTTACACGAGTGCTTCTCTCTGAGATTTTTCCCAACAAGTTGGATTTGATGGCAGAAGTAGATGCGTGAGTATAAATCAACACACACACACACACAAGCACCTCCGCACACCACACCAAGCACAATTCACACAAAAAACCACCGCACAAAATTAGATGCATAATCTGTGACAGGTCACATGTTTTAAATGTGTACTCTTAATATATATATATATATATATACCTGATATACAGAGAGACACCATCGGAAATGCTCATAGAGTAATGTTATTTGTTGAGCCGTAGCCATTAATGTCTTCAAAAGTTTTTTCAAGTGTCAACCACTTGTGCTTTAAGCTCAGAGTCACTTTGATTTATTTGGCTGGCTGGCTGGTTGGCTGGCTTGAGAAAAAGCAAAGAAGGAGTAAAGACGCTGAATTTCCAAAGGGCTCAACGAGACACAAATGCACAGATTCTCCACAGTCCACACATCTCAGCAGACATGTGCCGATTGGCCTCTCATGGCGGAATAATGAGTGGCTTGATGTGTGAGGGAGGGTGGAGTGGGTGAAGAAGAGACATAAGGTCTGGGAGCTGGAGAGAAAGAAGGAGGAACAGAGATCAGGGGACGCAGAGGTAGTTGTGGAGGTTGAGTCGAAACTGGAGAGTAGGTGATGGATGGGGGCGTTCACTGCTGTGGTTGCATTTAGATTGAATCTCACCTCTCCAAGGCATTTACCCACAACAGGAAATGCATCAGCATGGTCCGACGCCAAGCGGCTATACGTGTTCACCCCTGGTTGAAGACAAAGGTTCATGTCCAACCCCGCCATTCACAGGCACCTGTTTGGACAGCCTAGTGGCCCCAGATTAAGTGCTCAGAGAGGGAAGTGAATTGGCCTCTTTTCAAATGTTATTTGGAGAGCTGCCAGAGTGGAGCGTTGTGATTGGGCGGACTGGCATCGCAGTACGGGGGGGGGGGCATTTTTGTGACTCGGAGTAATGGCATCACAGGGTTGGGTTAGTACGGAGGACTCAACGGGGCTTTGCAGGCTGTTACATGGGGAAGTGATTGGGTGATCAATGTGCTCCTCCTTCATGTTTTAGCCCTTTGACTCTGAAAGTGTCACTGGCATCAAGGGATGGGATGGGAAGGTGGTGGTCACGGCGACGCTGTCACCGCGGTGACATGGCAGGGATTTTTGCCGAGGCGATGAGGTAACGTGGCTGACGTCGCTGGTCTGTCTCTGCGCTCCGTAGGCCAGCAGACCAGACCCACGTCACCAGAAGGGAACCACTGAGAGCTGCTTGCAGGCAGCCTGAGTGCTCCTGGGCTCTTAGTGTGATCACGTCCTGACTGGAGTGTGGCGTTATCACAGAGTCGGCGATGAGGGTCTGATTCAGGGGGATTGTTGTCCAGGCCTGTGATCTTTCGGATAGGTCATTGGGAATTGATGAACGAAATCCGCACAGGGTAGAAACATTGCAATTGCCAAAAGTCATTTAGAGCCAGTATGTTTTTTTTTTTGTTGTTGTTGTTTTCTTTTTCTTTTTTTATACTATATGTTTGTGATCTTTCCCCATATTTCTGCCCTTACCTGTGGGCATGGGTTCAGACGTTACTGGTGTGGCTGTGGAAAGGAGTGCAGAGAGAGATAATAGAGAAAGTATACTAGCCCACACAGTGCCGAAGAGAGGACACGCCCCCAAGCCTCTCTAACCCTAACCCATTAGTGACACACCACACACACACACACAGAAACCATTAGTGAACGCTTTAAAGTGTGTAATTAGACAGTCCCCCGGCTGGTTTTAAACTGTTGTGCAGATACACACAAGCACACATTGATCTATGCAGGATAGCAACTACCCTGAAATGCGTTGTGCTGTCTCCGCTTGTCCTTTATATACTTGTGGCGTCCATGTTGTAATCAACCTTCCTGTTCGAGGACAGGGCCTTGGTTCAGTGAGGACACTTCTGGGGAACATCTTCCCTGCTCCTCTGTCTTCTTCACAATTGATCTCCTATTCTATATGTGGAACACCACTTTCCAGGGTGTCGGTTATGCAGATAACGGAGATTAGGGTTCCATTTCAGACCACATTTTTGTGGTTCCCTGCCTAGCATCCCTTTCTTTTAATTGGGCCTGCTTATCTGTCTGTCCTCACTCTACCCTAGCTCACTGCAGGGTCTCCATGTCCTAAGCACTTCATCCGAGTCCTCATCACTTACTGACGGTCAATAGGAAAAGAGACATCAGTATAGAACTCTGTTTTCCTTTCTGTTCTCTTAGACACAGAGACACATTCAAACGCAGCTCCATTCCTTCACTAGCAACTCTATTCCTTTACTAACCTCTCCATTCCTTTACTAGCATCTCTATTCCTTTACTAGGCACTCTATTACTTAACTAGCTCTCCGTTCCTTCACTAGCAACTCTATTATTTTACTTGCCACTCTATTCCTTCACTAGCAACTCTATTCCTTTACTAGCAACTCTATTCCTTTACTAGCCACTTTATTCCTTTACTAGCCTCTCCATTCCTTTACTAGCCTCTCCATTCCTTTACTAGCCTCTCCATTCCTTTACTAGCCTTTCCATTCCTTTACTAGCCACTCTATTCCTTTACTAGCCTCTCCATTCCTTCACTGGCCTCTCCATTCCTTTACTGGCCTATCCATTCCTTTACTAGCCTCTCCATTCCTTTACTAGCCTCTCCATTCCTTTACTAGCCTCTCCATTCTTTTACTAGCCTCTCCATTCCTTTACTAGCCTCTCCATTCCTTTATTAGCCACTCCATTCCTTTACTAGCCTCTCCATTCATTTACTAGCCTCTCTATTCCTTTACCAACCTCTCTATTTCTTTACCAGCCTCTCCATTCCTTTACTAGCCTCTCCATTCTTTTACTAGCCTCTCCATTTCTTTACAAGCATCTCTATTCATTTACTAGCCTCTCCATTCCTTTACTAGCCTCTCCATTCCTTTACTAGCCTCTCTATTCCTTTACTAGCTTCTCTATTCCTTTACTAGCCTCTCTCTTGTTTTACTAACTACTCTTTCTCTTCATTTACTAACCTGTATCTCTCTTCTTTTAACAACCTTTTTCTCTTTTTCTCTTCCTTTACTAACCTCTCTCTCTTCCTTTACAAACCTCTCTCTCTTCCTTTACAAACCTCTCTCTCTTCCTTTACTAACCTCTCTCTTCCTTTACAAACCTCTCTCTCTTCCTTTACTAACCTCTCTCTCTCCCTGTAACAACCCCTCTCTCTCTTCCTTTTTCTATTCTTGCTCACTTACTTGTCCTCTCTGTCTTCCTCAATGTCTCTATTTTCTCCCTCTCCATCTTCTCTCCCCTTTCCTGTTGGTTTATGCCCTGTGGTGAGGGATCTGTCATGCGCTAGGCAGATATTGGCTGTAAATTGAATTGTGTGCTATGGTGGGGGCTTAGCCAGCGTGGCACATGTTCCCAGGTCCTGCCATTCAAACACCTGAGTTAATATCAGCAGACTCCCCGATGGCACTTTGTGCCAGTTTGTTACTGATCCTAAGGAGGGAGGGGCTTATCTCTCTTGTCTTCATCCTCTTCCTCCTCGACTCGCTGCCTTCAGGATTCTGGGAAGGTTTTGTTTACTTTGCTAGTACTGGGTACCCTCCTTTCCTGAGGCTTTCAGTCATGTTTCAGAACCAGCACCGAGACACGTACACAAGTGAACAAAAGCAGAAATGCCTTATAACGAGGTTGTTCTGAGCCCCTGTGTCTCGGTCTGCGCTGGGTTTCCTGATGGTGTGAGGAGGTGTGGGAACAAGCTTCCGCTTGGGCTGTGGCCTAATGCTGTGAATGTTAGAACCACAACATCTCCATGTCTGACTCAGCTGCCTTCCAGATTAGAATGATGAATAATAACTCCCCTTCTTTCAGGCAGGCATTTTTTGCCCCCAAAAGAAGTTGAATGATTTGCGAAGGAGGATGGTGCATGTGCCTGAGGGGGAGGCGTATTCCTGTTAGTCAGAAGAGGTTTAGGTGAAGCCCAATCAATTGTACAGTTCACCAAAGCCACTGTCATATAACCTACATTACCAAGAAAGAATATGAGTGGGAGGGGAGTTGGGGGGGTGTGGAGATACACAGGGAACATTTCCCAGTAGTGGAAACATCTCTTAGAACAGTCCCCCTAAAGATTGGGCGACAGAACCCACACCTCGTCGGCCTTGTGTAGCCCTAACACCCAGTTGATGCACGTGTCTGCCTGCCTGCCTGCCTGTCTGCCTGTCTGCCTGTCTGCCTGTCTGTCTGTCTGCCTGTCTGTGGGTGTGGGTGGGTGGGTGGGTGGTTGGGGGAGGGGCTGACCAGAAGGGGGAGATGGAGCTGTGCACAACGTCGATTGGTGGATGCTAACGCCAGACTCCACCCCCTCCCCCCGCAGCTGTTAGCATCCTCCTCATCCTTCAATCACACACACACACACCAAGATAAACATGTCTCACTGCCAATTCCCTCTGCCCCCTCTCTCGTTCTCCCCGCCTTACTTTTCCATCACCCCTCCCTCCCTCTATCTTTCTCTATCTCTGTTTTGGAAACATCCCCTTCTTCCTGGCCCCCTCCCCTGTCTGTCTCGCTATGTAGGCTAGCTCCGTGGAGACGGGGCCAGTGCAGCTAGCTCACCTCTCTTTCCTATTTGTCTTCCTCCGATTCTCCTCCTTTCACCCCCCCCCCCCCACCCCAGGTGTTCTCTCCACCCTGCTTCTCCCCATGGTGGGGGGGGGGCTCGTGGCTCCCCCGGCGTGGGGGTGTAGTGAATGCATGCGGGCAAGGTGTACAAATGGGTTTCACGCTTCCAGAGATTCGGGGCTGATCCTTGAACAGACGCGGGAGATCAGGTGGAGGTGGAGCAGAGCATCATATTCACATCAGGCTCCTACACACCCTTGCGTCTGAGATGTGCACTGCCTCTTTAATGCAAGCCCTCTCTCCCCCTCTCTCCCCCTGTGTGTCTCTCCACCCTGCTTCTCCGTCTCGTCTTCCTGCAGGTGGGTCCAGGTGGCCTGCCCGCGTCTTTCCATCGATTGGGGAACCGCCTTCTCCAAGCCGCTGCTGTCTCCCTACGAGGTAAACGCGCCTGTTATCTTCCACACGGCCTGTTGTATGTCCTCTCCTATCAAAGAAGACTGCACGCAAACACACTCACATACTCACACACACTTCAGATCTCCCCTTGGAGCAGGCGGTGTTGTGGAGGAACCTGAGCGCCCTGTGAGAAATGTGGGGAAACGCTGTCTCATATTCTGATTACTGAAGTTTACAATGCTGTTGCTCATCAGGGCTGTTTCAGAGTGGCAGGCTGCAGTCAGAAGGGGTGAGACGCAGACAGGATGGGGTGAGACGCAGACAGGATGGGGTGAGAGGCAGACAGGATGGGGTGAGAGGCAGACAGGATGGGGTGAGAGGCAGACAGGATGGGGAGAGAGGCAGACAGGATGGGGAGAGAGGCAGACAGGATGAGGAGAGAGGCAGACAGGCGTGAGGGGGAGAGAGGCAGACAGGCGGGAGGGGGAGAGATGCAGACAGGATGGGCTGAGACGCAGACAGGATGTGGTGAGAGGCAGACAGGATGGAGTGAGTGGCAGAGAGGATGGGGTGAGACACAGACAGGCGGGAGGGGGGGGAGAGAGGCAGGCGGGAGGGGGAGAGAGGCAGGCGGGAGGGGGAGAGAGGCAGACAGGCGGGAAGTGAATGTATGGGATGTACAGCTCTGCTCCTGCCACTCCACACAGGAGACTAGCTCCCCCCCCTGGTGGCCTTGCCACACTGCATCAGCACTGCCATGTGTTTTTCTAACTAGAAAGAGATACATTTGATAGCACACTAAGATTAATTTCAAAGCAAATGTTTAGATAGTGTTAGTGCATCCTGAAGGCACAGGGAAGAAAGCACCGGCTTGTGAAAATGATGAAGACACACAGGGGTATTAATGGGTGCGCTACCTCAATTACTGTTCTTGAAATGTGTCACGATTTGCTCACAATAGACCGTTTACATTTGGAAAGGTTCCCAGTGTACAAGAATGGTCATGATGTCATCAAGGCCAGTGCATTGCCTTTCCCTGAGGCTCAGTTATCATGTCTAATTATAAACCCGTTGATACCATCTCTCTCATGTCATTTTGTTTATTCTAGTATAACTGCCCCTGACTCTCCTGGCAGCCCTTATGCAGATAGGAGGAACCTTTTAGGGATTTCACATTAGTGGGAAGGTCTGTGATTCACCTCTTCTCCTACCTACCAATAGCCTGTGTGTGAGTTCCCGGTTTTCCTCTGTGACATTAGGAGCCAGAGAGAGGAGGAGGAGGAGGGTGGGGAGGTGCTGGTTATTTTCAGAGTCTCTCATGATATATTTATAGTCAATAAGACACAGTTGTCAGCAGAGGGATTAGTAGGAGCAGCTAGCTTACACAAAGTGGGGAGGAGATGGGGAGAGGGATCTAGTGGAGGAGAGGATAGGGGGAGGGAGGATGAGAGATGGGATCTTGAGGAGAGGAGAGAGGGCTTGGAACTGGAGGAGGGCCGACGAGACATTGAGAGGAGGATGAGAACTGGAGAGAGGAGATGTCACAAGTAGAGAGAAGGAGATCGGAGAAGGATGGGAGCTGGCGGAGGAGATGAGTGGAGGAGGTGAGAGAGGGCTGGAAGTTGGAGGAGATGAGAGGCAGATAGATGCTGGAGAAGATGAGAGGAGGAGATGGCAATTGAAGGAGAGAGGAGGATTGGACTCCTCCATGACCTGTCATATCAATATTATCTATTTTAATTTTCTATCTGTGTATTTGAATGTTCACAACTGTGGACCAGTTTAAATGATGGGCTGACAGTTGGTCTCATGTGGTAAAGCTCTGTGTTTTAGTTCCTCGCCAACATCAGATTTTCTCTGCAGTACAGTTAAAGGTAGCTAGCTAGAGATATAGTGGCATCTCTGCTTGTCATCCACATGTAATATTTTGACACCTGTCGGGTGCCTGAAGTCAGATGTGGTTCTTTGTATATGCAATGCTCTTCTATCCACACTAACTGTTGTTACCCAGCCAACACCTTCCCTCTACTCTGTACGTCTATGCCGTACCATTGGTAAAGAATGAAGACACACCAGTTTATTTGTGGAACATTTATAGAAATTC
The DNA here is from genome assembly GCA_016801125.1 of Novumbra hubbsi. Classification (NCBI taxonomy): domain Eukaryota; kingdom Metazoa; phylum Chordata; class Actinopteri; order Esociformes; family Umbridae; genus Novumbra; species Novumbra hubbsi. The sequence goes on along the minus strand of JACXGK010007333.1, from coordinate 16,050 downwards.
ACAGAAAACATTGGAGGCCATAATTGGCAGCTCAACTTAATTGAATAGGAATAACTGTCTCTCGTCTGAGTATAACACATTAAATCCCTGAGTATAAACTCTAGAACCCGGAGTATAACATGTCAGAACCCTGAGGATAACATGTCAGAACCCTGAGGATAACATGTTAGAACCCTGAGGTTAACATGTTAGAACCCTGAGGATAACATGTCAGAACCCTGAGGATAAAATGTCAGAACCCTGAGGATAACATGTCAGAACCCTGAGGATAACATGTTAGAACCCTGAGGATAACATGTCAGAACCCGGAGTATAACATTTCAGAACCCTGAGGATAACATGTTAGAACCCTGAGGATAACATGTTAGAACCCTGAGGATAACATGTTAGAACCCTGAGGATAACATGTCAGAACCCGGAGTATAACATGTCAGAACCCTGAGGATAACATGTCAAGACCCTGAGGATAACATGTTAGAACCCTGAGGATAACACGTTAGAACCCTGAGGATAACACGTTAGTTCTCTGAGAATAATACGTTAGAACCCTGAGTATAACACGTTAGAACCCTGCGTATAACACATTAGAACCCTGCGTATAACACATTAGAACCCTGAGTATAAAACATTAGAACCCTTAGTATTACATGTTAGAACCACAGGACAGACTAGAAGACTGCTGGCCTTATTCTTGCTTGTACTGTGAGGCTGTAGTTAAATCTCCTCTTCACCCATCCCCACTTCCCCTATACTCTTTCTTTCCCTCCTCCATCTCCTCTCTCCTCCGATCTTCTTCTCACTTAGGCAGCTGTGGCGCTCCAGCAGGTTGGTTGGCAAGAGGTGTACCCCATGGACTTCTACTCCAATCAGAGTCTGGGGGCGTGGACACCCAACCACCCCGACAACCAACCAGCTCGACCTGCCCGCAAGCAGACACAGGTGAGGGAGAACAGACGATGAAACCTCATTGTGTCTATGTGTGAATCAGTGTGGGTGTGTGAGTATGTGTCATGTTGTTTAAATGGAAGAGCTCATTGAGAAAGAGTATCACCATGGTGACACCAAGTGGTTAGTTGATGACACAGGACAGGTGATATTAAATGGTAGTTGTTGAGTCATCGTTACATAATTGACTCTGTCAATCACTAGGTTTTGTTAAATGACTGCTCTCAAATCTATGTTTGCACCATTTCCTTTTATGTACAGTCCTTTACAGGTTTTTTTCTTACCACACAAGTTACATGTCTCTAATACTGTGATCATTCCAAATGTTAACTCTGTCCCACTGTGACCATTCCAAATGTTAACTCTGTCCCACTGTGACCATTCCAAATGTTAACTCTGTCCCACTGTGACCATTCCAAATGTTAACTCTGTCCCACTGTGACCATTCCAAATGTTAACTCTGTCCCACTGTTTGCCTACAGAAGACTTGCTCCCAGCCAGCCCCTCCCATTGCTCCTCCACAGCAGCCTCAGCAGTGTGGGCTGAACCAGTGCACTCCTGGTGGGTGTCCGGGAGAATGACATGTTCACCACAGCTGCTGGCTGCCAACCAGCTCCAATCATAGCGATCTGTTGGAGCCAGGCCAGGCTAGTGGGGAGTGTCTATATAGCATCCACAGGATGGCTTTCATTCTGAGCTGTTTGACACCTCACCAACCCACCTGACACCGCAGCACATGAGAACTCTGACCTTAGGGTCTGTTTTATTTCCTGTCAAGTGTTCCAGACAGAGTTGACAACACTACCTCTACCCTCTGTTCCCTTTGGTGAGGTTGTATTTGTTAAGCACAGAGAGACGAGGGGGTGAAAGGGAGGTGAACGAGTGCAGGAATGTTTGTTGAGTGGTTTCCCTGTCTTTTATAGTGAAAGAGAGAATGCCTGAACAAGTTAATAAGGGTAATATAACGAGTGAGGAAGTCCGAAAGATGACCCTGACTTGTGATGCCAGTGGATATAAGTGGCTTTAGGTAAATAACAACCACTTATCCCTGGAGCCGAAGGAAGGTTCCCCTTTAAAATGTTAACCTGCACACTCTGGTGAAGAAGATAAGGTAGACGATAATAGTGAAAGGATTCTGCCAGTTTCAAGCACGTTTTCTACTTATTGTTTTATATAATGCCTCTCAAAAGTATTCTCCCCCTTGGACTTTTTCACATTTTATTGTGTTATAACATGAAATCAAAAAGTACTTCATTATGAGTGTGTGACACTGACAACACAGACAAATTACAAAAAGTAAAAAATACAATTATTATTAATTTAAATGCAAAACAGCAAATATATATGTTTTTATAATCAGTATTTGGTACAGACGCCTTTGGCAGAAATTGTGACCATGCATCTATGTGTCTCTACTTGCTTTGCATATCTGGACACAGAAATGTACGCATTCTTTACGAAATCGCTCAAGCTCTGTGAAAATGGATTGGGGACCATTGGTGTATAGCCATTTTCACCTCTTTCCACCTGATTTCTCTGTACTTTGCTGCATTTATCTTGACCCTTAATTTTCACAGATTTCCAGGCCTGACGCAGAGTGAAATCCCCATGACATGATGCTGCCGACATGCTTACATGGTTACTGTTCTGTTTTTGTTAAATTGTACAAACCAACTTTGGGATCTCTCGATGACTGACTAGTGTATTAAACCTAAAAACATTTGAAACACCATAAGACACCAACTAACTAGTGTCTTATGCATTTTTGTTCATTGTTGTAACACAATAAAATATGTAAAACGTTGAAAGGGATGAATACGTTTGAGGGCCAGTGTATGTACATGAGCTATTTTGCGCCGTAAATATTCCATGTGTATCTGATATCTAATTTCACCACTCATGCTCTTTTCAATACAATGTTCAACTAATAATCAACATAAAACAATGCTAAAATTATATATTGCATATATGTATATTGCATTTATCATGTTTCAAATAAAAAAAGATCTGTATGGACATACATTTGAATTGAGATATGATGAAATGCTTACTAATGTTTTGTGTTTAATGAACAAACCTGTCAACCCTACATAGGAAATAGGAGTATATACATGCTGGCCAAACAGTTGCTGATAAAACTTGTAAATTAAGAAAGAATGCACTGGTTAGCTCAGCAATGGCCTTCTTGACCAAGTAGATACATCTCTACAAGCTTTGCACAATTGGAAACTGTTGGAAAATTGGAAACACTGTTGGAAAATTGGGAACACCACATTTGGCTGTATTTTTGGGGTGCCAGTTGGTGTGCCATAAACAATTGTTCGGTACTTTCAGACGACAAAAGGCACTGATTAGCTCAGGAATGGCAAATTACCTACTTGACCAAGTGTATGACCAAAGAATGCTCACCGCAATACAATCAAAATGCATTGAACACTCAGTGACACTCCTGGAGGTAGGCGTGTATTTGTCAGCCTGTACTATTCCCCGAAGATTAGACTGCAAAGAGCAAAAACACTTGTTAGTCTTAATAAAAGGAGACCCCCCCCCCAAATAAAACTGAGCATAATAAGATCTGTAAAAAAGGTGGTTGTGGACAAATGGTAACATATCCTAGGGGGACAATAAATGTAACTAAATCTGTATCTGTGATACAAGGTTTTATGTTTGCAAATGTATGGCTGCCACGGGTTTACTTCATATGGTCATTGTTATTGTAACCACTGGTATACTTCATATGGTCTTCATTATTAATGAAACCACTGGTTTACTTTATATGGGCTTTATTGTTAATATCACCAATCGTTTACTTCATATGGTCTTCATATGGTCTTCATTGTTAATGTAATCATTGATGGCATCTATGAATTCTACAAACAGAAACATCTTGTTTGCTGACCAAAGGCCTTAACTTATTGAACATCAGTTAATCTTGCATCAGGTCAATAACCCCAAAAGAAATTGCTGAAGCAACCAAGGATTTGTACAGGGCCAGAAAATCTAATGTTCTTGTCTTACCAATTGAGCATACGGCCATGGCCAAATGTTTTGTGAATGACTCAAGTATTGGTTTACATCTGTCACATGTTTCTATGTTATACTGAAGTATAATTACATACATTTCAAGTGCCAACGGTTATTATTGAAAATTACATTAAGCACATGCAAAGAGTCAATATATTTGCAGAGCATCACCAGGGAAGATCCCATCATCTGGTATTGTTTATGGGTCACAGACTTGAGACAGTCATCCAATGAAAATGCATGTACTAATAAGTGCTAATAATGATAACTTTATTTAGGATCATGTTCATTTTTGTCTAATTAATTGTGGTCCCCTAAAAAGAAGGGTACTATGTCATATATGGTGTATATATCTGAGGTTTCTATCTGGGCCTGTGTATAATTCTGTCACGACTAGCTCTCTGCTTATTACTTATTAACGACAAGCGTCTGTCAGCTGAAAATCTTCTGACAGGCTCCCTGCAGGTGATTGACAGTTGTATGTGAGTGATGGATATTGGCCGGGCTAGGCTAGTTCTCAGAGGCATTCATCTCTCTCCAGGTGAGCCAATATAGTCTCTTTGATGTCCCGTATACGGTAGCCATCTGATGTCACAAGGCCCCCCCGTTTCAGAAGTCGAGCTGTGCCGATTCTACTCCGATCAGTCGGTCAACATCTCGCCGTATCTCTATGGCAACACAGAGCAAGGTGTTAAGTGTCAGATCCAGCAGCCCGTTGTCTTGTTTATTTGAATAGAGGCGTTGGAAAATCTAGTTCTTCGGCCACATGTTTTATTGACATGCTGGGAGGTGGGGATTTGGGAGTATAGTGCACTTGACGGCAAAAATGAACAAGATCCATAATGCATGGGTGTTCTGGGAAGAAAATATGAACGTTTATGAAGTTTAATAAATGTTATGGATGGCAAATGGAAACTTTCTAGCAGATAGCGGTTTACATGTATACAGAGGAGAATACCTTATTTCACATCATGCTCACTATCCCAATGTAATTCAACACAGCCCTGAAAGCTTTTTTTTTTAATCTCAATTCAAGACTGCAAATTGTATTCTAACTCAATGTCTAGTAACTTCACTACGGCCTCTGTTTCAAAAAATGTCCTTGTTTTTTCTTGGTTACTGAACAAAGTAACAAGTATTTGCCCCACCTCAACTCACAGACTTGCCCTTCAAAGAATCTTACATCCAATGCAGAAGTATGGACATCCAGTCCAGGTGTATGGACATACAATTCAGATGTATGGACATACAATGCAGATGTAGGGACATCCACAGAAAACATGGCTTTGGGAGAGAGGTTTGGTCTAGTTGTATGTGTCAGTGTTATTAAACCACTGGGTCCCCAACTAGCAGAGCTGTATTGTGAGGCAGTGACCAGTAGATGGAACTGTCTGCCCAGCAAGAGTGTTTTTGCCCTGTTCTGAAAGGGCTGCTCAATCACCAAGGTTCATCGCATGAAGGATTTATTTCTCTTGAGTGTTTTGTATGGCAATGCAGTGGGTGAGTGCTTGGTCCTTCCAAGAACCCTGTGTGCTTTTTGTAGGCAGTGAACGTAATTGTTTCCAGATGTTTGGGGAATGTGAGTCCACTTTCCTCTAGCTCTGCTGGCATCCCTCCCTCTCCAAATGTTTTTGCCATCATGTTTCTTCTACCAGGAGCGCTGCATTTCCTGTCCAGGGTGAGGTTATAAAAGGCTTATGAGCTTTCTGTGCCGCCACATTACTCTTGTTAATGACAACAGGTGTCCTAGATCACATTGGAATTCAGGTGCCATCACTTTGTGTCGTGTCGCATAGTAAGCTTAGTTTAATTCCAAACCCATTTTGTTAGCAACAACTTAATTACAGGGACCTTATTCTTTATCTGGCCAATTAATAGCCTCCGTTCTCTCTCTAGTGTGTGTTAATCTGTTTGTTTGGTTGTTGTATGGTCGTCTGGAAAGGAGCAGGGGAATAAGACACCCGTCCACTGTACACCAACTGGTTTATTTTCATCACAGGGAAAAGCTGAGTCACAGTAGAATTTTTCCACTCTCTCTTCCTCTTCATCTCCAATAACCCCATCAGTCCCATGCCCCTTCTGTGTACAGAATATATATAATCAGAGGTCATACCCCCTTTAGATAGACTCACAGGCTTGTGCTTCAACCTCCCTCCATTCTGCTATATTGATCTCTTTGGCATTCACCTAATTTATTACCCTTCAGTTTCCTGTTGTGTTAAGCAGCTCTCTTTCAAACAGACCCTAAGAAAACCTCAGGCACACACTTGCTATTTTTACAAATGAAATGTGTTCATGACAAGTTGCACAACAACAAAGAGAAGGGAGGGATGACCAAGTAAGTAGAAGATTGTGCAATTGTGTTTTCCCGAAGAAAAATGAACTTGGAGGCAGTGTGTGGACTACAGACAATGTCCACGTGTGCCTGGGCATGCCAGGGTTGCTGAAGGAGTGGCCAGAGACTATAAAAGACCAAGGCGGCTGTCCCAGCTTTAGAGTAACGGTCAGCCCAAAGTCTCCTTCTGTCCTCCACATCCTCTGGAATATTTAGAGTATCATCATATCTGCAAAGAAGAGCATCTGCTTGTTCTTACTTTTACCTTTTTCTTACTGCAGCATTTTGGATGCGTGACGTTTTTCATTATGTCGGTGAGACTACATTAACATAGTGTTAGCGGTAGGATCTTCCATGTTGTTTGTTTCTCCTTTACTATAGCAGTGTTAGGATTCAGTGTCAAACTAGTGTCAGTGTATTTAACTGTACTCATAGCAATGATAAGCTGCACAGTGTTATTCTGCACATAGAGCTTGGAACCGTGTGTGTGTGTGTGTGTGTGTGTGTGTGTGTGAGCTACAAAAAAAAACGTCCTGGGGCAGGGCCCTGGCAAACTATTCCGCTGCCACATCTGGCCTTCAGAAGCATCCCAAATTGCCACGTATTCTTTATGCAGTGCACTACACTGGATGTCTGGAGAGGAGGGGAGCATTGTAGACCGCCATTGACCGGCGCTGGGGGCAGGAAGAGCTTGGATATGGAAAAGTATCTGGGTTTAGGGAGAAGGATCTGGGTTTAGGGAGCAGGATCTGGGGTTAGGGAGAAGGAGCTAGGGTTAGGGAGAAGGAGCAGAGGTTAGGGAGAATGATCTGGGGTTAGGAAGAAGGAGCTGGGGTTAGGGAGAAGGAGCCGGGTTAGGGAGACAAAGCTATTCGCTGGAAAACAAACAGCTGAACATGGGCATTCCTGGGGGCAAAAAGGAAGAATAACATGAATTGGTAAGATGTGTTAATATGCTAATCAACCAGAGATCAAGAAGGAGTGCATTGGATATGGCCTGTCCTTATGTCGTCTTTGCATTTAGTCTGATCAGGATATGAGATGGTGCTGGAAGTTTGCTAAGGGGAAAGTTTGTCATACTTGTTATTGGTTGCACTGTGGGTTTGGGCTCCTCCAGGCCACCGAAGTGTTACCGTGAGCTGTCTGTGTGTGGGGGAGGCATGGGCGGGATACATATCAATGTGAAGGAAGGTTGGATAAAAGACTTCGACAGAGGAAAGCAAAGTGTTGTAAAGAGATGAGTAATTATGTGTGGGAGAGGTCAGTCTGTCCCTTATCAGCCTGCCAAATGCATCCTAGCACAACGCTGCCATAGTTTCTCTTGCTTTAAAATGCCATGTTCTTCAGTTTATCTTTACTTCAGAAATGGCCTCCCTCTTACACACATTTCAGATTTATTCCAAACTTACATTTAGTGCATTCATTCTAAGGTTTATTCATTAAGGTATGTTTAAATCTAAACACTTTTACAGTGTTGTGCAAATGTAAGAATAAGGATTGTTGTTACAAAAACCCTACTGTGAAAGACAATAGTACGTAGTGAACCAGGCAAGATTTTATGTTCAAGTTCTTTTGAAGGCTCTATTGGTTCTGTGTCAGTTTTTTCATGGTTTTAGTGACATAGTGTCTAATAAGACATAATGTATTGCAATAACATGTGACTGTAACTAGGATAAAGACCCACACACACACTACATGAACTTTGTAGAGTCCATACATGGTATCCATGAGCAGTATTATTGTAACCCTGCTACTCAGTCTGATGCAAGGTCTGACTGGCATTCAGGATACTGCCATGTACTTATAGGTTTACCCACAAATTGCATCCTTAAAAGGAACATTTTGAGTGAACAGAACAAAATGGTTCAATTTAGAAGACCACTGCATGTTGAACCCTTCTGTTCCTGACTCAAAACTTTCTTTATCAAAATATCTGTCTCTTGTGTTTTTTCAGAGCTGTCGTTATTATTAGTATATATGATTTACTTATGAACGCTTTGTTTTTAAAGGCATACATTACCACCATACATGACTTCTCCACTGAAGTACAAACCATCAAACATGGTCTCAGGGATGGTTAGGAAGACAAGCTTTTAGTTTGCACCTCACGTTTTGAATAAATTAAAGATTATTTCAAACTGAATAAATTGGTGCCTTTATGGCAGTTCAAAAGGATGACAGAGGAGTGTTTGTATCTTATGAATTGTGTTAATGTTTTTATTTGGTGGGGGGGGGGCTCCCCATGCATTCTATTGTTTAATATTTATTCATCTACAAAAGAGACCTTCAGTCTCAGCATGACTTCCACAGCTAAAGTAAGGTAACATAAATTAAGTAAAGCAGTGGCATGATTTGAGTTTTCCAGTTTGGTATGAAACTTTACAATAAAGGTAGGCCAGTGGGTAGAAGGCATACATCCACATCAACCACATTATGTTTGGTACGATACTTTACATTAAAGGTAGGACAGTGGGTAGAAGGCATACATCCACATCAACCCCATTATGTTTGGTACGATACTTTAGATTAAAGGTAGGCCAGTGGGTAGAAGGCATACATCCACATCAACCCCATTATGTTTGGTACGATACTTTACGTTAAAGGTAGGCCAGTGGGTAGAAGGAATACATCCACATCAACCCCATTATGTTTGGTACGATACTTTACGTTAAAGGTAGGCCAGTGGGTAGAAGGAATACATCCACATCAACCCCATTATATTTGGTACGATACTTTACATTAAAGGTAGGCCAGTGGGTAGAAGGAATACATCCACATCAACCCCATTATGTTTGGTACGATACTTTACGTTAAAGGTAGGCCAGTGGGTAGAAGGAATACATCCACATCAACCCCATTATATTTGGTACGATACTTTACATTAAAGGTAGGCCAGTGGGTAGAAGGAATACATCCACATCAACCCCATTATATTTGGTACGATACTTTACATTAAAGGTAGGCCAGTGGGTAGAAGGAATACATCCACATCAACCCCATTATGTTTGGTACGATACTTTACATTAAAGGTAGGCCAGTGGGTAGAAGGAATACATCCACATCAACCCCATTATATTTGGTATGAAACTTTACATTAAAGGTAGGCCAGTGGGTAGAAGGAATACATCCACATCAACCCCATTATGTTCCACAACCCGTATTAGCCCTTTACTCTGAACAGTAAGAGTTTATGTGCTGTCGGCATAGACTCCAGCATGTAGCCTCTTACGGTACGGGGAATAGGAGCACTCTCACCCAGCAGCCTTGGGGGAATGTTCACACTCTATGCGGGTGAGTAATGCTGATCATTTCAAGGGCTGTGTTTATCTAGCTTCTCAGAGTAGGAATGCACTGCTTTTGCCATTTGGATCAAAATGATTTGAGGGGACGTTCAACTCTGAGAAGCTTTATACACTGTGCTACTGCAAAGCTGGCCAATGTCACCATAATGTATGGAGTGAATGAGCCTTGCCTCCATTCCATATGTTACGCACAAGTGTTGCACTAAAGTGTTTTTGTTTTGCCGTGTTTATCTCTGAATTGTTTCATATCTAAAAGGCATGTCATGTATCGTGGCACATTTCTTAATCAATACGATCTACTTTGTAACCATTTGCAGGTAAGAGTAACAACAAAGGTGTCCAGCACAATTAACAGTTTATTAACAACTTGCAAGGAGAGTCTGGTTCCCCATCACCCAGAGTGACAGGGAAGCATCTCTGCCAATTCCAAAGTTACATACATTCTTATACACTCAGGTTATTTGCATATGCATTTGGTATATCCCAGTCCAGGGGTGTG
>JACXGK010007332.1:7462-25619 GCA_016801125.1 Novumbra hubbsi | reverse complement strand
GGTTAGTGGCTGTAAGTGTACGGTGGTTAGTTGACTAGATGGGGGGTGAACAGGTTAGTGGCTGTAAGTGTACGGTGGTTAGTTGATTAGATGGGGGGTGAACAGGTTAGTGGCTGTCAGTGTACGGTGGTTAGTTGATTAGATGGGGGGTGAACAGGTTAGTGGCTGTAAGTGTACGGTGGTTAGTTGATTAGATGGGGGGTGAACAGGTTAGTGGCTGTAAGTGTACGGTGGTTAGTTGATTAGATGGGGGGTGAACAGGGAGGTGTGTCTGTTCTTGTTCTCTCTGGAGCAGAGGAGGCGACTCTAAGGAGCACGGATCTTTGTTTCATTCACTCAGCAGTGGGATGTTCTCCCTCTGGCCCACACTGAGACACACACACACACACACACGATGAGCGACACACACTGAGACACACACACTGAGACACACACACACGATGAGCGACACACACTGAGACACACACACAATGAGAGAAACACACTAAGACACACACATGATAAGAGACACACACTGAGACACACACACACACGATGAGAGACACACACTGAGACACACACACGATGAGAGACACACACTGAGACACACACACACATGATGAGAGACACACACTGAGACACACACGTACACAATAAGAGACACACAATGAGACTCACACATACACAATAAGAGATACACAATGAGACTCACACATATACAATAAGAGACACACAATGAGACACACACACATGATACAAAACACGATGAGACACACACAGTTAAAGACAAACGATGACACACACACACACTCGCTTCACTTTTCGAATTAGGAGAGGTGGCTATGGGTGTGTGTGTTGCTCACTCAATAAGCCACATCAGATCGCTTCCTGATTGTCTGATTATGAAGTGGAGAGCTACTGTTATATTATCTATGTTAAAGATGTGTTTTATAATAAAGCATAATACTTTTTGCCTACGAGGTATAGTCCCTGCTGCTGTTGGAAACGTGTGTGTTTGTGATGTATCTTCCTTGGACCGACTGATTCACTCAGACTTCTCCCGTCCTGACACTGACTCCTCCCGTCCTGACACTGACTCCTCCCGTCCTGACACTGACTCCTCCCGTCCTGACACTGACTCCTCCCGTCCTGACACTGACTCCTCCAGTCCTCACACTGACTCCTCCAGTCCTGACACTGACTCCTCCAGTCCTGACACTGACTCCTCCAGTCCTGACACTGACTCCTCCCGTCCTGACACTGACTCCTCCCGTCCTCACACTGGCTGCAGTTGTACGCCTGCGGAAGGTGTCACCCCCTGCTTTTTGAGGCACGCTGAACAGAGTCCTCAAGTAACCTGCATACCATTCCGATGAACTTCTTTACTGCAAAGTCATACGTTTTCCAGAAAAGCTTTGTGCGTAACACTGAAGACGGACAAGTCCCTTTCATTTGAAAAGTTAAAAGTCCCGAGGCCCCTCTCCAGCCCCCCCCCCCCCTCACAATGTTTCACGGTTACAACAAACAGGACGTCTGAAAAGATGCCAGATGTGGTGGAAAAAATCCACTTCTTAAACCGTTCTGTGTTATTGTCTTCTCTCCCAACCCCCCCCCACCCCTCCCATTTATCTCTCCTTGTCGCTCTCTCTCTCGCCCCATCACTTCCCCCCCCCCTCCCTCCCATCACAGATCCCCTCTGCCGCTCTCTTAATGGAGGTGCTGCGAGGGAAGATGAAGGAGGGTAAAGTGCTGACAGAAGAGCTGGCCGTGATCACAACAGCAGTCAGCGAAAACGGCTGACTCCCACTCCGGGGCTGAGGCTGGGAAAAGCTGTCATCCTCTCCTCCTGCCTGTTTCCATCCCTCCTTCACGCCCGGGCCTCTTCGTCTCCGTGGGGGCTGATCTCACGAGTCGAGCTGGGGTTGTGTGTGTGTGTCAGTGTGTGAATTGCCTCCACGCCGCGCTTCCAGAACCAATATTTACGAGGGAAGCGCTGTCGACCCACTTCGAGCCACTCGCTCACACAGCGGCCTTCTGCCATGCCGGGCTCAGCCTTTGTAAATGAGGCCGCCAACATCTGCGTTAGCGGTTAGCGCTCCCCATTTGCCATTCTGGGCCCTTTAGCGTCGGGCTAATTTACAGTACAGAGAAAAATGTTCTCTGTCTCCCTGCCCTCCAAAGCCGTCCTGGGGTGATGATATGGCCAGGTCTCTACTTAAAGTTTGACTTGGCTGTTTTTTTATCTCTTCAATTATTTATTGTGGATGTCAAGGACCCCAGGATGTAGGTCTGGACCCCAGGATGTAGGTCTGGACCACACCTATCTCTGCACACTTGACACATTGACCAAGACAAACTGGACTGAGCACTGATACGGTCTCCCCTCTGAGGACATTCTGTACCTTCCAAGGGTTCTGTGACCGAATGCGACGTCCCAAAGATAATACAATATTTCTGTTGTTGGGCGTTCTGATTTTGTTTTCAGAATGTGATTAGGCGATTTGTGTGTTCAGTTCACAATGCCCTTTGTACTAGGTAATTATGACTTGAAATGTACGTTTGCCAATTGTTATATTTATGCACTGGGGATTCAAGACTGTTTGTGTCACATTAAAAATGAATCGTTGTCTTTGTGGTTTATGTGCGGCACTGTTTTCATGCCCAGAATTAACTGTTAGATCAGGGGTTTTGAAGTGTTAATGTAGAATAAAACATGCGTTCATCTAATATTCATTTATCCAAGTTAGTCATTGAAATCATATTCTATTTTGCCAGAGAGCCCTAAATCTGTAGTCTACCATTACGTTAGATTCCAGTGTTGTTTACAGTGAAGGACCGCCAAGAAGGTCCTCTGGTGGACGGGTGGGGCTCCCAGATGATTGACAGGCGACTGGCAGACCATCAGCATGGTTTCCGATGGTAACAAGCGACCACCGCTGTTGACTTCATTAACAAGGTTCTGTGGTGTAACCCAATGGGCCACACTCACACTCACACACACACACACGGTTGTAGAGGGAGCAGTCCCACCCTTGACATACCTCTCCAGTCCTTTTATGTTTCTCCTCTAGATCTCCTCTTTAATGTTTTCTTGTGAATATCAAGCAGTGGTGTGGCTCTGATCTGTCCTTGAGCCCGAGTCCGTCAGCAGAGACCACACACTTCTCTCTAATCTGTCCTTCTGTTACCCCCATCCCTTTGTTGGCTTTTAACGCTACCTCCATCTCTCTCTCCACAAATTAACAACCTTTCGTAAGAATCAGACGTTCAGGAATTAACAAAAAAATAATTTGACTTTTTATCTCACACCCTCCCCCTTTTCAAATGCATGCTAATGATGTGGTTTTTTCCTTTATCTTTCTATAATAAAGGACGGATTAGCCCAGGACTGTGTCTCCAGCATCTCTGGGACCAATTTATCTGCCATCCAGGAGAGCACAAGGCCCCAGTGGTTAATTACCGTTCATTAACATAGTTTGCATCTTTTCTCCCTCCCTCGTCCAATACCCAGGAGCAGGCTATTGTCAATATTTGTTCCATATAAAATTGTACTTGGTTTCTCTCCCCAGTCACTGTCCTCTGGCGTAATGCTGCTAATGACAAACATTAATAACTCGAAGAAATCCAGCAAGCAGCGGGCCTACTAGAGCCAAGTGGAAGGGGGGGCTTTTATTTCAGTCCCCCTCCCTCCCCGTGTCTGTCTGTTAAGGCGTTACTCATAGTCAACATGTTTGCCTAAACCACCACCACTTGACACGGCTTCTGTGACACATTCTGACGACTACTCAGAAGCCTCTTGGGCTTAATTAACCTGTCCTTGGCTCTGTGCTCTCACCACCCACCAGCGAAGATGTTAAAGTGATCCTTAATGCCCCCTTCCCCCCCCCCCCCCGTGCTTCCTGTACCATGCCATTTCTCCATCTGTAGGAATGGAGAATGGGAGCTAAACAATTCATTTTCCCCCCACACTTTCTGTCTCCCATTCTCCTTGACTTGCTCACTGCCTCCCTCTCTGGTCCTCCTCTCTCTCTCCCTCTTTCTCTGTCTTATTCCTCTCTGGTCCTCCTCTCTCTCCCTCTTTCTCTGTCTTATTCCTCTCTGGTCCTCCTCTCTCTCTCCCTCTTTCTCTGTCTTATTCCTCTCTGGTCCTCCTCTCTCTCTCCCTCTTTCTCTGTCTTATTCCTCTCTGGTCCTCCTCTCTCTCTCCCTCTTTCTCTGTCTTATTCCTCTCTGGTCCTCCTCTCTCTCTCCCTCTTTCTCTGTCTTTTTCCTCTCGTTCTCTGGCTCTTGTAGAACTCTCATTAAGGAGAGGTCTCTGAGGGGAGTAACTTTGATCAGTCGTTCCAAATGCAAAGTTCTCCCTCTCTCAAGTCTTACTGGTCTCCCCCCTTCCCTCTCGACGTGATCAGCTCAGTGTCATTATTTTCCCCCACCTTTTATTCTTCACCTGTCCCAGTTTTTTGCGGTTTTGTGTGTTGTTTTCTTTGGTTCCAGCGAAGCTTTCCTCTGGGGTTGTATCACTCCCGCAGAGAGTAAGGGTCTGGAGTTGCCTAGGAGGGCGGTCGATGATGGTTGGGGGGGGCCCTTGTCGCACGTCACCTGGGTGGGGGGCCAGCAGAGTACAAAGGGCGGAGGCGGATCTCAGCTGCCAGTCCCCACCGCCTCCAGCCCAATTAGCTGGCTCCTCCCGCCCCTCTGCTCCACAACCACATAGCAGCGAACCAGGAGCCTCCGGTGGGTTGACTGACGTCTGCCTTTCCTCCTCCGTCTCCCTGATGCGGTTTTTCTCTCAGGAGCCCCCCAACTGCTCTCACGACCCCGGAGCTGCCGAGTTCAAGGATACGGCTTTGATGCCGCGGACGGCGGTGCCTGTCTCGCACACTCAGCCAAATGCTCTGTCAAATGTACACCGCGCCTCGCTGGTGGTGCCTCCGTTCTCGTGTGAGATCCCTGAGAAAAACAACACGCTTTTCCATTTTTAGCCGGTTTCGCTCTTGTTTCACTAAAAAGCCCCAGTGCCTCACTGTCTACAGTGACGCTTTTCCCGACCACCCCGTTTGATCTCACCCCAGACCTCAGACATGCCCTCCTAACTCTGTTGGGTCTTAACGTGAGGACCGATTTAAGGTAAGGAAACGCGGAAGAGGAGTTGTACAAGTTAAGCCTATTGAGATCACGTTAGGTCCAGTTCTCACAACTGTGAGGCAGGTACAAAGAGGACCACGTCATCCTTTTGGCTCTGTGGTAAATAGCGGGCCAGTTCAGCAGTCTCTCCGCTCCCCAGGAGCTCAGTCAGAATGCAGGCCACGGCTTTCGAGCGGCAGGGCCAGGCTGAGCAGGGCTTAGTCCAACCCGGGAGTGAACATGAGAGGCTGAGAGAGCGATGGATAGATGGAGGCACAAAGGCTCCAGTGGCTCAGGGTCCTTGGGGAAAGGGGCTCTGGGACTCTCCATCCACCAGCAGGCTCCTATTCCGCCTTTAGCTCCTTCACAGCGCCGAACATCTCCAGGACCCGGCTCTGACTCCCCCCGTGGCGATGGAGGGTTTAATCTGCCGCGGAGTTTCCCGGTAAAAACGAGAGGCTGCCTCGGTGGGTAATACGCCTCTTTCTGACTCTGACTCTCCCGTGTGGCGGATGGAGACGTGCTGGAGCACCGCCGCATCTGCTTGGGCAGAGATGGTGGTCGGGACGCATTGCTTCATCACGCATAATTAACACTTTCCCCTCTGCTCCGTGGGGCTTGTGCGTTTAGATCGGAAACCGTTCACTGAGGGCTGCTTGCTTTTCAATGAAATAACTTTTCTGCTACTTTTAACTGTGATTCACAATATAAAACAAAACTGAGGGTGGGGGTCTGTTACTGTTACTTAACATCAATGTGTTCCGTAGGTTAATGTGTATTCTGTGACTAAGGGTTAGATATCCTGGACAAACCAGTGTTTTTTTCTTTTTGCTGGTGATGTTGCAGATACACGCACACAAACTAATAAACTTGATACTTAGTGTGTTTTGGGCCGTCAGTCTACCTGGTGTGCAGTCTATGCCTGAAGCACCTCAAGACTCACCTTCACTAACTTTTCAAAAGCCTCATTAGTGAACGGCTGAAGTTATTGTAACAGGGGCCTAAGTAGCACACACACTTGTCAGGTAATCATGTTAATGAATTCAGACCCTCGTCTTTCTCTTCTTTTCTGTTTTCCTCCTGTTCTTTGGCTCCGTGGCTGGCGAGGAGCTGGAGGAGCCCGCACAACAAAGGAGTGTTTGTTTGCATAACATTAGTGCCCGTACGCGCACACACACACACACACACGGTGTCTAGGCCAACCGCGGGACTTACCGGAGGCTCCCTGTGAACACAGGTGGAGCAGCCTAGCATCAGTGGGACCAATTAGAGCAGCACAGGTACATTAGCATGTTTGAGTGGTGGGGGGCTGTTAAGGTGTGTAGGCCTAATAATGAACATCACACACTTGACCAAGCTACATTAGCATGTTTAAGTGAGTTGTGTGTGGGGTGGGGGGTAAATAGGAAGGAGATTTGGGGGAGAATGAATGGCGCAGAAGGGTTTTTTATAGCTGGGGTAATTATCAACCGCATGCCATTGTCTTGACCAGTAGGAGAAGCCGGGAACAGGCAGGAAGATCTGCTTCAAATGAGTTTCATTTAGAAACTACGGTCCTGAATATTCCCATTTTGTGATACTGTGTCAGTGATGACGTGTCTGGGTTTATTTGAGCTGGTTTTGCTCATTTTAATTATGCTCTAACCCCGTGGACCTCCCGCTTGGGCGAACCTTATTCTGACCAGCTGTTTGTGTTTGTTAGGCGGTTGGAGGAAGGGAGCCCGATGAAAGGCAATAATAACGAACCTCAACCCAGGAAATGTGTGCGGGCTGTGTTCTCCCGTAAGATTACCTATCTGAGGTGACGGACCACGCACACAGCCGACCTCCAACACAGCGGCACGCATGTCGGTGAGACTGATCAGATCCAATCCGGGTTCATTCTTCCCATATTACCCTTCAGATGCCAGCGAGTATCCGGGTCTGTTCTGTTTCCACCTCAGTGGTCCAGGGATGTTCTGGCGGTGGTGGTTAGTGTGATGGTGTGGTTGGAGCACTGGTGGTTTGACAGGTTGGAGCAGCCGTCCAGCCCATGACAGCAGAGGTCTCGCCATGCCTAATATGTATTGGATGAGGCATTTGCCTATTCAAATTCTCAATTCAGTCCAGCGAAGTGACGTCTGACGTCAGAAGGGGCACTGACCAGGCAGGCTGGTATGGGTCTCCAGTACGTTAGTATGCAAACGTGATCCTCGTCATCATCATCCTTCCACATGGGCGGTTGTCACAACGTGCTTCAGCTGTAGCAGGCCGTCACCAAACTCAATAGACACCAGTTCTCCCCATGGAGATCCACGCTACCCCGGACCAGAGATGTCTCTGTCTATGGGAGCCACACACAAGGCCTTGGGGTATGAATATGCATAGTTGGAATTACATTACGAGTTGCATCTAACCAGCAGACTAGGGTGGTACTGCATCCATTTCCTTTCTCACTTGTTTCTTTCTCCCATCCTTCGGGTATTAGAGATAAAGCCACTCCCATGGTCAGTGGAAGAGAAATGATCTGCCCTTTCACTTTGGCCTGGCTTCTCACCAGCTGTCTCCATTGTACAGGTAAGATTTATGTACTAGAGATGACGAACGGAAAAAGGCCCCCGGGAGGTCTGGGACGACACACTGCTCACTCAACTGTGGGACACAGCACTTGATCAGGGCTGAAGCCACTGAACAGGTGGTGTACTCCTGCAGAACAACTCCAGTCAGCTGGCTGACAGGTTGGGGTGCTATGTAATTGACACTGAGTTGGTCTTACTCTAGTTACATGTCCTTTTTAGCTAGTATGTATTTGTGTTACAGAGTATTTTTGCTATTATAGCATTAGCAGCTACTTTGGCCAGATCTATATCTATAAACCTGTAACATATTATATCCGAAGCCCGTCATGCCAATTGGGCCTTTGATTTGCATCTTAACAAGCTGTTTAGCTCTACTATTTTATTAATAAGTACATAATACACTATATTTGTCATGCGCCTGTGTGCTGTGTTTTTTGGTAGATACACAATTTGACCACAAGATGGCGCCATGCGTCATCTTGCAATCGTAGTTGCAGTCTGTCATGTTTTTTATTTTTATGGGTGCACTGTGGTTGGTTGTCCACATGATGACACTATTTCCATAGGAATGACTGGTTCTTCGGTGCTGGAATTGACAGTTGATTGAAGGACTGTACAGTCGGTGCATTTGAATTGACAGTGTGGTCAGAGAGGCTAATGCCTGTAGACAAATGTTGTGTTCATATTCTCTGGAAGGATGACATTTATTTTGGGTCAGACTCTCACCGCCTCCAAATTGTATCACCATATTGCACTGATTACCTGTCTCTGCATTATTTATCTACATCGATCATGTTGTTATTAAACACTGTCTGTCACACAGGACTGTCATACACCATAGGCTGAGTCGCACAGTATGACTCTATTACACACACACACCCACCATGATTGTATTGTACGTACCCCACCGCAAAGCCAGAAGATGACGCATGATGTCAGCCTTTATTAATGAGCAGTTAATCCGTACTAGAAATGTTTCACCGGATTTTGTGTGGCCTTTGAAAATAAAGGAACCTTGAGACAGAAATACTGCTCTACAAATGAAATGTTATAGAATATTATTGTGACCCTGTAAGAGTGTAGGCCTAGAAGTGTGGTTTGTCGTAGCTCGCTCGGCTGCTTCTTTCATTGTTTGCATCCCAAATTAATGGTAATGGCTGGATTGTGTGTAGGTCATAATTCATATCTGAAGATTCAAGACACACCGAATGTCTCTGTAGTAAAACTTGTCTCGGTGCCGCAGTCTATGGAAGCAGCAGCACATGTTTGTGTTTTTGTGTGTACAGAATATAATTGCCCAGCTAACAACCCAACCCAGTCCACCACACTGGCCGGGACATATTGGAGTTGGGTTGGCCGCACCATGTATGCTGCCTCCGCGGCTCATGTTTCATGTATTTCATACCTCTAATCTGTATTCATTGGTGACCTAACTGCTGATTGAATTCTGAGAGGTACTGAAACTTGTTGTCAGCTGAAGCATATAAACCCTCTCATTGGATAGCGCTTTATGATACAGCAAGAATATTAACAACTAGAACATACTACAATAGCAACTACGATTTTCTTTCTGGGCACAAAAGTGGCCCCTGTTTAACTGACCAAACATTGGATGTCTTGAGTGTTTTGTATCAGTGCATCTGACGCCACCAAGTAGCGCAACAGACAGTCCAGGAGCTCACTGATGCCCTGATCCAGGTCCGGAAGGAGGTCCCCCAAAACACCATTCGCCGTCTCGTCAGGAGCATGCCCAGACGTTATCAGGACACATGACTGAGTCACATTTTGACTTGCCGTGATGAAATTCACACACGTTAGAACAGCCTGTGATTTCAATTGATTACTTTGATTTTCGGTGCGAGTTTGAATCTTCAATCGGTTGGCGGTTTTGGTTTGACCGTTGTTACGTAATTTTGTCATTTACGAAAAAAATGTACAGGGAAGATTTTGATCTTTAATATATTTAGTTCATCAAGAACCAATGTTTTGAAGCAATGTATTAATCTGTCCCAATACTCCTGGGGCCCTGTTGTCCTTGTTGTGAAATGTAATCACACCAAGAAAAGAGCATTGGCTCCGGCTCTTTTCTGAACGTTACTGCTAGAGCGCCCCTTTTGGTCGCTGTCCATGGTTCTAAATCCGTCTCGGTTGCGGCGTCGTACACCAGCGACTGCGGATTCAGTGTACCCAAATCACACCATGGTTAGGATATATTATTTGTTATCTCCACGCTGTGTACATTTCTGCAATAAACATGGTTCTATGGGCATCTTGGATTTCCTAGCCCACTAGAAGTTAAATGTATATTCTTAAATGGGCAAATTAGAATTGAAGACCGGTTAGTCAGGACAGTGCCCGTATTGTCCTAGAAGTAGTAAGCATGAAGTATTGTTCTCTAGGTTTTTGTATTTGGCCGTCATAACACGTACCGGTTTATCGTTTTTATCCCCTTATTACAACCCACACTCATTGTTTAAAATGGCGCGATAAAATCCTATGTATGTTTAAACATGCAGCATGTAGTCGTGTAGTGCTCTCTCCATGGTAGGTTGTCTTGTCTTGCGCTGGTGCTTTAAAAGGGGCCTCGCTACGGTGCCAACGTCACTGACTTGTCGTACATGTGGGTTTGACATTCAATTCAATAGCCTCTTCTGATCACGGTTTTAGAACGACACGGCCCCCGCTCGAAGGAAATTCCCGGTAGTTAAGAGCTATCCAGAGGGGTTTGCCTCGGCAGCAACATTATCCCACGCATTCCGGACAGAGAATCCCGCAAATTAAACTCACCGCACTTTGTTATTGATCTAGTATCGTCGAGTAAACCAGCCGCTGGAGCCATGTCTGTAGCAGGGTTTAAGAAGCAGTTCCACAAAGCCACCCAGGTAAGACTCATCGGTCATTCTAATACAGTTACACGGTTGTGACTTTTTTCGATGCGTCGTGTAGATAAATAAAGACACGTCAAGGGCATTCGGAGTTGCTGGTTAATACCCTGAGGGTTTGGTTGATAGGAAAACATAATGGATGGCACATAGCGCATAACTAACAGGCTATTGGCTATGTTTTTCAAATAGGGTTGAGCGTTTGGACGCCTTGTGTCTTATCGTGGTAGCCTAGTATCTTAATGCGGATTATTGTGAGGAACGTGTTCTTCCTAACCTCAACTGCTCTGCATTTATCCATGCGATGGATCTTGAATCCCCTAGCGAATCACCTTTTTTAAACCACTGGCGCGACGCAGCGATGCACCACCGGTCGCGTGTTTTTTTAACACGGTGAAACGAGCGAACAAAGTGATATATTAATCACAGTGAATGTTATGCCCGGGACACATTTCAACACAAAACGACATGGTAATTGATTTCTTGATAATCCCGTTTTCCTACGTCACGTGCCATCGGAATAGGACAGATGGTCTGAAAATGTGATTTCTTTACCCTTCATATGACATTCTCCCTGCTGGAAAGATAACGACTCGTGACATTATCACTGTTGTTATCGTTCAGTGCGTGTCTACTGCGTTATTACGGGCGCCTTAAATCGAAGCGTTGATCGAACGTTGACCCAGCTGCCCTCTAGATCCTGCCATCTGAAGACTGGGTTCCAACTATCCTGCCAAACCGTCTAAAGTCGGTGTTGTAACTCTTTGCTGAAACGCTGTCAGGCCTGTGGTTTGTTAAATAAAGCGTAGTCTAATTTATGCGTGCATTTAAATAAATTACTGTGGTTGAATTGGATGCGCACATCGACACGTTGTCAACTATTTTAGGCGCATTTCCAATATTTTAGTTGGAGCGTTTTTACAGGTATCTAAATAAACGAACGGTAGTTCTGATTTGTGCCTGTGACTTGTGGGTGACCCCCGACAGCCTCTATAAACGCCGCTGTAGTTCAGTCCAGCCTAATTGTTTGCTAAAAGCGTGTTGCGCACTAGTGCTTTCATCTCACTGAATGGGTTACGTGTTCTAACCAAGCTGGGTTAAATCCCCCTACAGGCGTGTGGTGGAGGTCATGGGTGTGCAGGGGAGTGTGGGGTAGCACATGGGCTCTCCTTGCGTCACTCAGCTTCCGGGCAACACGCGGCTGAGTCACCCTGTCCTCCTTCGCACCGTCTTATTAGTACACCACACACACACACACACACACACACTGTCACACCATGACATTAGTCATCTGCAGACCAGTTAAGATTTGTGGAGATCTATTTGTCTGTTTTTTCGGATAGACAAGTAACAACGCCAACTGATTAGTGCTCTATACCGATCCTGCACGACCCTACGTTATCTGATAGTAGTCTAATAATAATATACACGGTACTCAGGTACTACATTATCTCAGACAACCGTGAATGTGAGCTGCTTCGTTCTGCGGAGACCCCAGGATGTGTGTGTGTGTGTGCCCCACCGCCGCTCTGACAGCATGCGCGGTAACCCGTGACGATGAGGGTACTCTTTGGTACTGTCCTAGTTTCTACCGGTCTGGCTGTTATGTGCCATCAAGGAACACCGTGGTTTTGGGATGGTGGTTTTGGCTGTACGGTAGATATCACATGGGCTTGGGTACCATGATGGTGTGGTCGTTGAGGGAGGGGCCTGGCCGTCATGCAATTGTTTGTAAGTGTGTGTGAGAGAGAGAGAGATCCTTGAGTGTTCGCGTCATCGGATACGCTCTTGGGTTAGTGCACTCCGTATACATTGAGGCTGTTTCGTGTGTGTGGTTGGATGTACATATGCTGGTACTATACTTCATTGGTCCCTACAGTAGAGGGCCTTTATTAGTTAAAAGACTCCAGGCAAGATAGCAGAAGCCCCCTTTGGCTGTCTGCCTTTTTGCACACACACACACACACACACACACGATGCAGTGACAGCAGGGCTTCTTCTGGCCCTAGGACTCTTAATCCAGCCCTGATCAAACCTGAGGCACACAAAGCACTGCTCAATTAATCTGGGAGAAACTGTCATGCCTGTCCCCTGATGGAGAAGATGAGTGGGGAGGATGGGTGGACGAACAGGCCTTAGGAGAGGTGGGGCGAGGTGGGGGCTTGGGAAGACATTAACTGGGATGGGGTGTGTTGTTGATTTCTGCATCTTCTTGAATGCAATAATGCCACCATGCCTTATTACATACGTTTTCCATGAGAATGCAGCCGCCTACTGCTAGAACCTTATTTTATTGGGATAATAGATGGTTAAGGAAGTGATTTCAGAGGCAAGGAGTGATGGAGGCAGAGCTGAAGAGAGCAGGGGGACCTGGCTGCTTTAACCTTCATGCCATTTGCTTCTGTCACTATTATTAATGCATTGCCCGTTGCCCTGTAGAGTGTGTGAAAGAGATTGTGTGAGAAAGCAAAAATGTGTGTGTGTCTGTGTGTGTAAGAGAGTGAATGTGTGCATGTCTGTGTATTCATCTATGGAAGTGTGTGTGTTTTAAAAAAAAATAATAAAGTCAGTAAGAAATATGAGTAAGATGTGTCAGCCACACGCCTAAAAACGATGCTAGCCTTTATCAAGAATCAGAGGGGACGACACAAGAAATGTTGAACCAAGTCTCTGTCAATAAACGTCTATTACTGTGGAGTTTATGAACAATTAGCTGAGTAGATTAGCAAATGAGATGCCTAATTATTTCAGTGCAATGCAGTGGTATGAATCGCTACTGGCCTCAGATGATTGTGTTGCATTTCTACATCGAAAATAGACATCAACAAAACATTGCATGCTTTACTTCATGCTCTGCCACACGATGAGGGACCTAGACTAGACCCTGCTCTCCTCAGAATGTTCCTTGTGACATGGTCCAGTATTTTTATGACGCAAGGCCGCAGCATTGAACATTGCATCAGTGTATCTAATGATTAACCTGATCATAGGCAACCAAACCATGTGTTTCAAAAAACATTTCCTAATTGGTGGAAGAGGGTGAGGTAAACAGGGAGAGGGGAGGGTTATGGGAGTTGGTAGGGATAGAATGACAGTGCGAGAAACAGAGATGGAGAAAGAGAGAGAGGATGGAGAGGGAGCCAAAGAAACTGTGTCTGCAAGGTGTTTGCCTATGCCGAAGCTTCCAGTTCCGACAGGGATGTTGTGTTTGATAAACATCAAAATACCCCTTAGCCTATAGACACACTTAGCCTATTTTACGTTGGTGGTTAATGTAATCTATATCCACCGATCAAAAAAGTAAGGCAACGCTTTTATCACAGATCAGCTCTCGCCGCATGAAACATTTTGTAGATCATAATCTTTACTGTACATTGTGTAATTGCTTGAGGACAAAATGATGTAACAAAGGTCAATGGAAATATCCCCAACCGATTTGAGGGCTGGATTCAAAACTCTGTACCAGTGTAAGGTCTGACAATGGGTCTGAGGATGTCATCCCGGTAGCCAACAGACGTCGTGGGTACTGTTAGCTGGCACGTGGAGATCCCTGAGACCATCAAGGATATGCCTCCCCAGACCATCACTGACCCAACACTAAACCGGTCATGCTGGATGATGTTGCTGGCAGTACAACGTTCACCTTGGCGTCTCCAGACTTTTTCACGTCTGTCACGTGTGCTCAGTGTGAACCTCCTCTCATCTGTGAACAAGAACACCAGTTCTAATGTTCTCTGGTGAAGGCCAATGAAGCTGCATAGTGCTCGGCTGTGAGCTCAGGTCTCACTTGAGGACGTTGGGCCTTCATTTCCCCTCATAGTCTGTTTCTGCCAGTTTAGACAGAAACATGCACACCCGGAGCTCGCTGGAGATCATTTTGTAGGGCTCAGGCAGTGCTAGATACCGGTCTGGCTGCTGAGTTGATGCCCTTATACAGCCCTTTCCATCTGTCCTCGTGTAACGGCCAGTCTCCTGGTATTTCCTCCATGCTATTGAGACCGTACTGGGAGACACAAGAAACCTTCACAGCAAACCGTATGCTTGAAGTTGAATTGACTTGGTGTTATGCTGTGATGGTTACGTGTCCCTTCATTGTTTTAACAGTGTAGTGGGCCAATTCATTAAGGTTACTAGACGCACTTTGTTATAGGAGTCCAAATAACTTGGAGATTACGGTGTAGGTTAGGATTGGAGCACCCTGTACAGTTGGGGTCAGGGTGGAGAGTTGTTTGCTAAGAAACAAATAACTCTTAGGTCTCTGCACAATGGAGGTTAGGGTGGGGAGTTGTGTGCTAAATTGATTATTCTTGCCGAGCAATTTTACTCCACCGCTGTGTCTGTTAAGTGATTTGGTCTCTTGTGCTTTCTTCTGTTTCGGAGATCTACGATGGCACAGATAGAGCACTGCAGGCGCGGGGTGTGTGTGGGTGGGCGAGCTAGTGTGTCTTTGTGTCTGTTGTGGAGGTATTTTTGCCTAGAGATCTTAGGCTGATGGATCTGTATAGATTTCTATAGAACTTGAGATCTCAGTTGCTGCTAAGAGCTACTAAACCAGGTCATTGGGGAGACGTCAGTCATGCTCCCCCACACAGACATAAAATGAGATATTAATTCTGTTAGTCTACTACGTCTTTATTTCAACAACAAGGAGTCAATGTTTATATAAGGAAGGTAATGTTAAAACAATGATGCTGATGGCTAACAAATTCTTGTGTAATGTCACGTCACATGACAGGGTGTCTGGTGTAAGGTGTTGTCACATGACAGGGTGTCCTGGTGTAGAGCGTTGTCACATGACAGGGTGTCCTGGTGTAGAGCGTTGTCACATGACAGGGTGTCCTGGTGTAGAGTGTTGTCACATGACAGGGTGTCCTGGTGTAAAGCGTTGTCACATGACAGGGTATCCTAAAAGCCTCCTTATGTTCTTATTTTTGTGGGGGGGGACCAATGTATCTGCTACTATCATTGGGGTCGTCACAAACGGCGTTCCCCCAACCTGACATAAGACCCTGTATGGTTTCTGTTGTGCATGGTTGTCTGCTACAGCTGTGGTGACCGTGTGATGTTTGGGTGGGTTTGGAATGGTGTGGGTGGGAGTGTGTCTGTGTGTTAGTCAACAGATTCTGTGATATTGTGCCATAATATGTGGAGGTGTTTTTAACTCTTTGTCTCATCAGGGTGGGTTGCTGTTACAGAAACCAGTCAGTTCTAGACTAGTGCTCTTATCCTGTATATGAAACCAGTCTATTTTAGACTAGTGCCGTTATCCTGTATAAAAAAAACATTCTGTTCTAGACTAGTGCTCTTATCCTGTATATGAAACCAGTCTATTTTAGACTAGTGCCGTTATCCTGTATAAAAAAACATTCTGTTCTAGACTAGTGCTGTTATCCTGTATATAAAACCAGTCTGTTCTAGACTAGTGCTGTTATCCTGTATATAAAACCAGTCTGTTCTAGACTAGTGTTGTTATCCTGTATATAAAACCAGTCTGTTCTAGACTAGTGCTTAGGTCCTGTTTATGATACTACCTTCTCTCCCTTTCCTGTCTGAGGTGTGTGTATTTAAATTCTTCAATCTTGCATGACTACACTGCATCACCCATCAGTTTCCAGTCATTTAATACCTCAGTCGTACAGATACGATGTGGCATTGTGACAGGTGTCATCAATACGACTAGTGTCTCGCCCTGCCGGCTGTCTGTCCCCCGTCGACTGAGATTGTGCCGATTAGCGATAACGCGGTTATTCAAAGGCAGAGGAATCTTGCGGAGGTTTGTTTATTATAGAAGAGGAGGCTGCTGGGGAATGGCTCTGGACTGGACAACCGCATCCCTCAACTGTTACCACAGTCAGTCACTGCCGCAAGGGCACACACACACACACACACACACACACAAACGCGCTCATGCAATCGTATTCAGCCTGAGGTGGATTTTGTGTGTGTGTGCTGAGCTGGAAGAGGGGACAAACACAGTGTACGTCAATAAGCGCTGCAGGATGACAATGGTCATTGTGTTATGGTCCCAGGGCTGACGGTAGGAATCCCCTTTACTGGGACAGTGGTCATTGTGTAATGGTCCCAGGGCTGACGGTAGGAATCCCCTTCACTGGGAAAGTGGTCATTGTGTAATGGTCCCAGGGCTGACGGTAGGAATCCCCTTCACTGGGAAAGTGGTCATTGTGTTATGGTCCCAGGGCTGACGGTAGGAATCCCCTTCACTGGGAAAGTGGTCATTGTGTAATGGTCCCAGGGCTGAGGGTAGGAATCCCCTTTACTGGGAAAGTGGTCATTGTGTAATGGTCCCAGGGCTGACGGTAGGAATCCCCTTCACTGGGAAAGTGGTCATTGTGTAATGGTCCCAGGGCTGACGGTAGGAATCCCCTTCACTGGGAAAGTGGTCATTGTGTTATGGTCCCAGGGCTGGCGGTAGGAATCCCCTGGGAATACCCCTCAGCTTAGCAACACCTGGCTTTGTAATCGCAGGCTCTCCTTGGGCCCCAGCTGACATTTCACTCTCATGTCAGTACAACCGGCCTGTGTTTATTTGTGCCTTGCCTTTCTGTGTGTTCCCCAAGGAATGGGGTCACAGTCGACTGGAACCCGGCAACATTTAGGAATGGTGTTGCTGTTGAGAAGTGACCACTTTTTAGGACAGCCAGGAGTTGGTTTGGGTGGTATTTCCATCCAGCCGTGCTTTGTGCATCTGTGTGTCTGGCTCACGGCCCCAGCAGCAGGGTTGGGGCCCCTGGATGTAGCTTGCCTGGGGCCCCTGTAAGGCAGCAGCTTTGGAGAGGACAGGGTGAGTCATCCTGTATACTGCAGTGCAGGGGAGGGGTGACCCAGCTTAAGATGGGGAGGGGGTGGTGGTGGAAAGATGGAGAGGGGGTGTTGGTGGAAAGATGGAGAGGGCTGGTGGTGGAAAGATGGAGAGGGGGGTGGTGTTAGAAAGATGGGGAGGGGGTGGTTGTGGAAAGATGGGGAGGGGGTGGTGGTGGAAAGATGGAGTGGTTGGTGATAGTGGAAACATGGAGAGGTGGGTGGTGGTGGAAAGTGTATGCAATAGATCAATGGAAAGCGTAGTAAATCATAGGGTCCAAAAACACACCCGGTAGACCAACAGACAGATCAACGTCTACTCTTCCTCTACCCTTCCTCTATCACTGACCAGACTCTTAATGGAGAGATGCCGTAACACTTGTTAAATACTACAGGAACAGTCTGTGCACACATTTGTTTCCATGCAGTTGTCAATATATATTTTATGACACTTTTCCATTTATGAAACCTTCGCCGTTTGCTTAGTTGATTGTTCAGAAGCTCAAAGCAAGATTACTGTTTTTATTCCAATGGTAAAAGCCTATTACACTGTTATGGATGATCTTAGGGTAAATGACAATACAGCATTTGTGTTGATTAGAAAAAAGAGTATTGCCATGAAACACGTCAGTGCGTAGCTGTATGTCTCGGTTTTCAGAATTGAGAAATTTATGTTTTCGCTTCAATTAAGATGCGTGGGGATCCTTCTCTTCGGAATGGTTGATTTAGTTGTTTTCTTGAGTTTTCCAAAGATGTATCAGCTAGCGTGTGTGTGTGTGTGTGTGGGGGGGGGGG
>JACXGK010007331.1:11033-25740 GCA_016801125.1 Novumbra hubbsi | reverse complement strand
CTTTTGAATTAGATTTATTTCAACAGGTGGGTATTTAGGTAATGTCAATGACTTTTGAATTAGATTTATTTCAACAGGTGGGTATTTAGGTAATGTCAATGACTTTTGAATTAGATTTATTTCAACAGGTGGGTATTTAGGTAATGTCAATGACTTTTGAATTAGATTTATTTCAACAGGTGGGTATTTAGGTAATGTCCACACCACGTCTACAACTAACTATTGAAAAGAAAGAGAAGCGGGGGGGAACTTTTCAAATGATGAATACACAATAGATATGCTGTGGTGTATATTATATGTTTACAGAGTCTATAACAATATTAGCCATGTCAAACAAAAACAAAAGAGCATTAAATACATTTATAATAGGACAACACGTACATCAAGCTCTTACTAGCTCATCTTGAAGCTCATCTGGGTGTTTAAGAGAATGCTCCGGGGAAGTTATGAGATGGAGAACTTCATTGTTGCCAATAAGGATAATAGGGATTTTCAATACATTGGTCGCTAGGAAGTAAAGGGGCCCAACCACACACAGAAAAATCTCAAACATAAACCAATGTAGAATTAATGGTGACTAGTCAGTGAACAGATTCCTGGTTTAGGGAGCAGGGGCGGTTCTAAACCATTTCAACCGGGGGGGCCAAGCTGGGGCCAGTTGTACTGTTAGGGGGGCCAGTTACAGTAAACATTGTTATGTGATAGTTATTACTCCACATTCGGGGGGGGCAACCTGGGGCCAGTTGTACTGTTAGGGGGCCAGTTACAGTAAACATTACTATGTAATAGTTATTTCAGACTCTATAGTAAGCCTCTATAGTTAGCTCGCTAGCTTTGCTGGAAAATTAGCTGTCAGTGGTCAGTTCCATACATCCTAGCTGGGATATTGTTTGTTGCCATTTGTTCTTTGAATTGGGTTACAAAAACAGCTTATTTCCATTGGCAGCTAACCTCCTCAACAAGACCCCCACTGACATTGACATTGTTTCTGTCAAGCACCATAGCACCAAAGAAAATTCCTTGTATGTGTAGATGTACTTGGCAATAATGTTTTTCTGATTCTGATTCTAAACGCTGGCTATCTTAGATTGCTCTGAAAATATTCTCTTTTTCTTCCTTTTGTTTTGCTTTAGGATGGGGATGTCATTTTAATTTGGAGGAGTGCAACACTGATCCTGAACAAAACAAAGACTTTGGCTTATATCCAAAACTTCTTGGCAAAAACTTTGCTGTAAACAATAGACATTATTAACAGAGTCACTGTTTATTCATTATGTTCTGCAAAAAATAGCTCTAGACCACAGTGGCAGTAATAGATATGAAGCTTCTGTTTTATCGGGAAAGCCCCCGATGTCTGATTGTTTTGTTTCTCTACTTCGATGCCTAGCTTCAACCTTTACCTAAACATAACTAAGTTATTGACTGTACTTGGTAACTTACTGTACATAAAGGTAAACTCATACTATATTACACATGTTATTAGTCTTTATAATTCATCATGAACCACTACATGTAAAGATTAAGTGAAAAGGTACATTTTATTTGAGCATTTCAATGCATTATTGGATAGATATTTTCCAGAAATAGCTGTGGATCAAATACCAAGCCCACAAAATCCAAGTGGAATATTAGTGGTTCAGCAACCAGATTACCCCATGGGCCCCGTGAAGGGTCGTGCAGTTTAACAGCTTTTGTCTGAGTTTGCGAGGTTAGTAATCAAACTGTAAAACTGAACCATAGAAATGTCAAACTTAACCACTAAAGTCACTCAAATCATAACCTGTTGGCACTGGCATCAGCCCTGTGAAGATAAACAAACAGAGATTAGAGAAGCAGGACCGACAGAAAAGGATCAAAGAGACCAACATTTGTTACTATTACCATTTACACAATGTACATGGTCTGCAAGGACAATTCCAATGAGTGTCACTGAGCCAGTCGGTCTGATGCTATCCTATCTGAGGAAGACTCATATATAATGGCCGTCTGAATAGATGCTGAGGCCTGTGGATCCTCACCGTTAGATTTCTTCCTGTAGTAGATCAATCCAGTTGCTATAGAGACGGTCCCCAGCAGCAGGGCAGAAACTCCAATAAGTATCTTATTCCTTTCAGAGGTAGGCATCGAGAGGTCTGCAACCACACAGGCAACATATCACTGTTAATCAGTTCACCGGCTCCTGGCAAACACACCAAGTTAGAATTACCCAGATGTCTCTTCAATTGACAATGCAGTTGTTAAAATTTTGGGGTATATTGTAATGTGATTTTTTTTTTTTGGGGGGTCATTGGGCTTTTACAATTTTTTTCAGTCGCTAGGACACATTTCCCAATACTTAGGTCCCTTTTTCACAACTCTTCACACAGTTCTCCAAGCCAACTGTCAGTTTGGCACAGCAGTTCATTTCACTTTCAAAATGCACTAAAACTACCAAATCACTTCATACATGTCTCAAATCAACTAATTCTTCCAGAACACTAGCAAAGGTCGACAAACAACAAACACACTTTGTCACCCACAAAACAATGACCTAAAAAAAACTAACAACAGGTAGCATTATACAATGTTGTCTTGTGTAAAACAAGGACACATCTCTGTTTACAATTCACTGCAATATATGTTACTGGAATGAATCAGACATTTGCACTGAGTAATTCCAAAATACAAGAATTTGTATACACACCATCCACTGATACAGATACAATAGTAATGCAAAACTACTTAGCAGTTGTCTCCTTTTGTAATGAAATTGAAAGAGTAACACCTGTGTAGATGTTCATCTACAATGAGAATCAGCTGTAGTTGGTCCAATTGTCCAATATTTTTTATAGCAGGATTTAAAATATACTTCATTACCATATTACTGTAGAATTGTAGCAAATTGCTGTCTTATTCAGTTTTGTATTATGTTATTGTTTTGAACTTAAGTTTAACTGTTTTGAAAACAGTATGTAAGCATGTGCAAATTGACCTGTAAGTACACAGAGTTTTGGCGGTTGTTGTGTCGAAGTGAGAAAAGAATTACAGTTTTTTACATTCGCTAGGACACATTTCCCAATACTTAGGTCAATTTTTCTAAACTGTTTACACAGTTCTCCAAACCAACTGTCAGCTCGGCACAGCAGTTCATTTCACTTTCAAAATGCACTAAAACTACCAAATCACTTCATACATGTCTCAAATCAACTCATTCTTCCAGAACACTAGCAAAGTGTCATGCCCTGGCTGCGAGCCCCTGGCCATTTCAGGGCAAGACTTTTTGTGAGGCCTCTAGCCCTCTTCATGCCATTGTGGGCTCCCCAGTCAGAGCAGCTGCATTCAGTTGACTCTGATTGGGGAGCCTACTTAGGTTCATTTCTAGCCACACCCGGTGTGGTTTATTGTTTGTTGTTGCTTGTCGCAACAGCTCACGGTTTGTCTCTGTTTAACTCCCATTTCAGTGGATACTCTACACGTTATTTGTATATCGTTTTATGTTAGTTAGTCCTTTCATTTTACGTGAACAGTTCGTGTTAGTTTGTCTCTGTCTGTTCATGGATTAAACTCACCTTTTCTTTACTAAAATGTCTGCATATGGTTCCGCCGCACAACAACGTGACACAAAGGTCGACAGACAACAAACACACTTTGTCACCCACAAAACAATGACCTAAAAAGCACTAACAATAGGTAAACAAGGACACATCTTTGTTTACAATTCAGTGCAATATATGTTACTGGAATGAATCAGACATTTGCACTGAGTAATTCCAAAATACAAGAATTTGTATACACACCATCCACTGATACGGATACAATAGTAAAGCAAATCTACTCAGCAGTTGTCTCCTTTTGTAATGAAATTGAAAGAGTAACACCTGTGTAGATGTTCATCTACAATGAGAATCAGCTGTGGTTGGTCTAATTGTCCAATTGTTTTAATAACATTTAATTTTAGGATTCAAAATATATTATACTACCATATTACTGTAGAATTGTAGCAAATTGCTGTCTTATTCAGTTTTGTATTATGTTATTGTTTTGAACTTAAGTTTAACTGTTTTGAAAACAGTATGTAAGCATGTGCAAATTGACCTGTAAGTTTTGGCGGTTGTTGTGTCGAAGTGAGAAACAAATTTATGTAATTTGAAAGATTCATTGAATGCATTTTGTGCCAAAGCAACAATAATTGATCCTCAGTTTAGCCCACATATACTTCTGTTGTGCTCACAGTGTGAAGAGTTTTGAAAAAGTGACCTAAGTATTGGGAAATGTGTCCTAGCAACTGTAAAAAACTGTAAACAGTGGACTACAGTATTTTTATGCCACTGCTGGTATACATACATTCAATACTGAATTACTTATTGTATTTACTGTATTCAATATTTTCACTGAACAAGCTGTGAATATTATACTTTTTTATTGCAAAATGTGTTTACTATTTACAATTACAGAAATCTGTGTCTACATGCCCGCATTGCTGTGTTCTTCATTTTTTCATGTAGTGGCAAATGAATGCTCTGAAGTGTTTATATTTTGACTGGCTGTGTTTACGATCTGAAAGCTTTGTGTGATTTCGAGAACAGAGTAAATGGTTTTGAGGCGAGTGCATCACATTGTGAAATGTGATTTAGTCAGTAAGAAATGTGTTTAGAGTTTTGCAAACAGATTGAATGCAATTTAGAAATGGTGTCTAACTACCAGAATATGTGTAAGGTTTTGCCAAACGAGTGAGTGATTTGACTAATTGGTTTAGGCCACTGATAATTTGGTTTAGAGAATGAGCTTTGGTGTTTTTGCAGAAAAACTGTAATAGTTGGATCTACACTCGGGAACACGTGGATGTGTTGGCTGTAAGGCTCCCAAAAACCATGGAATCAACATAAATGTAAGCTACGGTGTCAGTGGAAAATCCAACTCTTACCCCAGTCATGTAGCTGAGGCTCAGTGAGGCTGACGTGCTCCACCATACAGGTGATAGTCTCTCCTGCTATGGGCATGTACTCCAGATATGAATGCATCTGGTAACTCCAGTCTCCGTTGGACATTACCTCAGTTGAGATCACATCAGAAGTCACCTTCTGTTTGTTCTTCAACCAGTTTATTAATATGGTTTTGGGGTAGAAGTCATAAGCACTGCACACAAGCATTGTTGGGTGTCTAGTACCAGTCGGCTTCTCAGACCTCAGCCGGATGTTTGGCTTAACTGCAAAATTAAAAACAATGACTAAAAACATAATCAAGAATTGTACATTATTTTGTAAATTATTGTTAGGATGTTTTTAACTGACTGCTAATTGAGTTGTTATTTAATCTTCATATTCAGTGTAATGGACTAAATACCTTTTTTTTATATTTTCAATAATGTCTGAGTATTTTGTATTTACTTGTATACGTTTGTAGGAAGTTGTACAATGAATCAGCGCTGTTCACACAGAAAAGTTGCTTTTCGAATCTTTTTGCAGGTTTTTGGTAAGCATCATTGTTAAACCAGTTTGCAAGATCGCGTCCAGAGAGTGTGTATCCTGTCCATACTTCTGTGGTGCTGTTGTAAGTTATCATCTCCTTCTTGTTGAAATAACTTCCTTCAATATATTCAATGTCATTTTGTTTTCTGAACCGACACCTGGCATGAATTTCAGCAAACTGTTCATCGGTCGAATACACTTGGAAAAGAAAACAGAAAATAGTGATTGAAAACCAAGATTATTATGCAGGCATTGTTTTCTTATTTAAGCTTCAATATCAGAGTTCTGATCATAAATATACATGTACACATGTCTGTGTTAGTACTCCAGTGATACAGAATAGTATTCAGAATGTCTAATCTTACCCACTGCATACACAGAGAAGAGAAGCAGGTGGAGGGAGAGGAATTTCAGCACAGACATGTTTGCACCACTGAGTTAAAACATGTCTGTCCTCATTAATGAGGAAACAGTAAGAGGAACAAGCAAATATAACACTGCCTGCAGGTGTTGAACCCTGTCATCTGTTTCCAGCAGGTGTGTACAATGAATCTCCAGGACACTGGCGTCTGTTTTTAATTCACTGTCTGCTTGTAATGGTTCAAACGTTAAAGGTACCCGGCTGATTAAGCTGCTGGCTGTTTTGACTGATAGTTGTAGGAAATTCCCCTATTCCAGACACTCGTTCCTAGTTGTAGGAAATTCATTAATTTGAAATGTTCCAAAATGTAAATAAGCTAGTTTGATGAGACAACCCTGTCTCATCAAAAAACAACCCCAACTACTGTGGGGTCAAAATGTATGTGTGTTGTTTGATTTAAAACAGTCAGTCAGTGACATTGTCGTGAAAGAAATTCCCCACAACTCAGGTTTTTTTTTATTCAACGGTAGACTTTATTAAGGGCACAAAGCCATGCTGCTCTATAAAGCAAAGGACCAAGCTTCAAACACACTTTTATACAGGCTTATTACAGGTGATATAAGGCCTTCCTATCATCCTAATCTCTAGACGGATCCTTCCCTGAACTTCCCCCATTGGTTCACCATCTAGCTGTCATAACTGTTGAATACTGGTGATGATGTGATAGAGGCTTGATTCCTCTCACTTTCCCCAGACAGTCAAGGTCATGCCTCAGGTCCTCCAATCCCCATCATGAGATGAAAACAACAACCACTCATGGCACTAATCTTTGGAGTAGCAGTAGAAATGAAGGAAGAGTACAGATAAGATTCCCCTGCTCTCCTTGACACACTGTAGTTTGTCCACCTCTCTGTCCCAACAATCACATGTGGAAGAATCAATGACAGACTGACTGCTTAGAAAAATAATAACTAGGCTCAACTGACCTAGTTTACTTTTCATCAATTGACACCCAATTTATATACAAGTGAATACATGCGTTTCATTAATTAAGTTCCAACTGATATGCATGTAGTTACATGATATATATTATTGTTGTCTTCTCCTCTATAGGATAATGTAAAATAACAACAGGATTTTATGAAAAACCCCTATGACATCTACAGGACAGATGACCAGTTGGTTGTTTGATTTAAAACTGTCAGTAAGTGACATCTACAGGACAGATGACCAGAGGAGCTGAGTTATTAACATCATAATAATCATAATTCAAATCTGGGCAGAAGTAAGGATAGAGTTTCTCAGAAAAGGTTTGGCCAGTGAAAGTGTAGATGTGACACCTGGCCTCCACATTGAAGAAGGAGACCTGTCCCTCCTCATAATCCACAAACACCCCCACCTTCTTGGGCATCTGTCTCAGGGAGAGGGTGACATGGGAGGCAGTGGGAACCTTATACACTCCATTCGACAGTCTCACAGTCCAGTATCCATCCTCAGGGTCAAATGTTAAATACCCCTTCCTGTTGACAGACCCTCTGACCACTCCTACAGCCCAACCAGTCTTCTTCATCACCTGAACCTCATAGTAGAATCTCCCTGAGGAAAAGCCTTCCTTCCCCAAGACATAGTGATAGCATTTAAACCTCTTTTTGTTGTCAGGGAGATCCTGGTTTATGTCCCCACGTTTCACTTGTTTCCCATCATCAGACAGGATGAGTTGTGTATGTGCAGTATCAGGGTCTAGAGTCACATCCTCTGTGGAGAGAAACATACATTATAATAAATACAATGACATCATGACACAAACATCAGTGG
Source organism: Novumbra hubbsi (assembly GCA_016801125.1). Lineage (NCBI taxonomy): Eukaryota > Metazoa > Chordata > Actinopteri > Esociformes > Umbridae > Novumbra > Novumbra hubbsi. Next base: position 18,117 of record JACXGK010007331.1, on the reverse strand, counting down.
TGAAGATACAAATAGAGATCAACATTGTAGTGTGTTGATCTCTGACACGTGAGTCTTCTAGTATGTTCTGCCTACCTGTGGTTTAGGTAGAACATAACAGAACATACAGGTCAGCTCTTAGGTTCATATTTAGTTTTGCCTCATTTAATATACGAGCTGTCAACATCACATGGCTGATGATCAAAGTACAAAATGAAGATAACTAAATAAAATAGACAGGTTTATACCTAGACTTTTAGTGTATTCATGAGTTTTGACCAGATGTTCCAAAGGTCAGTATAAATACAGTCACATTTGTTGGAGAGAAACACACTAACCTTTATGTCTTCTGATGGCTTCAAAAACTGAAATATAAATATTATGTTGGTTATGACAATGATAAACATAATGATGAATGGTATTATGAACTACTGAGTATATATATATGTGTGTTCAAACCAGTGTCATAACATGAAGACTAATACAAACGTATTTGTTGACATTATTGGATCTACTGATGTTAATGTACCAGCAATATACAGTATTGTTATTATTATTTTTACATGCAAAGGAGCCTTAAAGGGTTAGGGTTAGTAGTGCAGATTAATGTGATTTCCCTTTAGGATCTGCTGGATCCAAATACCACTGAAAATATAAGTTTTTTGTGAGGCTAAATTGGCTGGAACTTGATCATGTTCATATAAGAAATGTTTTTGTCAGGGTTCCGCCTGACGATTCCAGCTGCTACTCTGCTGACCCCCCCTCCCAACCTAGACGATCCTGACGATTCCGGCTGCCACCAGGCTGAACCCCTAATCAACCCACCCTGGACTGTTCCTGTCCTGCCAATCTGATCATGCTTGTCACCTAGATCAGGCATTTTAGACTCTGAACACAGCTCATGTGAATTTATTAATTATTAACCGTATTCTTAAACATAAACCTGCACAGCCACAAGAGGTATGGCCACCCCTTTGAGCCTGGTTCCTCTCTAGGTTTCTTCCTACAATCCGGCCCCCATAGGGAGTTTTACCTAGCCACCGTGCTTCAATCCTGTTGTTGCGTGCTCACTGGGGTTTTAGGCTGGGTGTTTTTGTAAAAGCACTTTGTGACAACTGCTGTTGTAAAAAGGGCTTTATAAATACATTTGATTGATTGATTGACTCAGCTCTGGTCCTAGCGCCCCCTCTAGCGGCCTTGGGTCGCAATTACATGCACCAGTCACCAAGCACCTCAGTCACCAACCACGCACACCTGTTCCCTATAACTCTCATCAGCACCCCTACATAAACTCCTGTGTGCCCCTACCACACTGCCAGTACAAACGACGTCTGACGCGACATGCCACGTTTTTTGGCTCCTGCCTTTGGCCACATATTTACTCTTACCAAAACCATTTTTCTCTGCTCATCAAATCCGAACATTCTACACCGCTCATTTTCATCGGAGCTTACATTTATCTCCCTTTTTTTTCACTCGCTACATTCAAGCTCCACTACTCTTTGCTCGCCCCTTCTGAGCCTCGACACACTATCTCGTCGAGCATTTGGGTCCCTACCATCCTCCACTAGTCCGGTCCCTTACAATTTTCTGTTTATTAAATCCATCTGTGTGTATTCTAAGAAAAACTACCACATTCATTACTCCTGTGTTGGTTCAGCCGTACTATGGTCACCTGTGTGTGTGTGTGTAGTGTCTGCGTGTGTGAGCGTGTGTGTAATGGTTGTTTTCCTTTATTAGATGTGTGGTCCACAAAAGCCCTCTCCTGTATCAATATCGGGAGATCAACCCTGTGTCAACTGACTGACCCTGAACACATCTAAGCAGCTTCCCCTAATCCAGACACACCTTCCCTTATTCCAGACACTCCTTCCTCTATTCCAGACACACATTCCCCTAATCCAGACCCACCGTCCCCTAATCCAGACACACATTTCTCTAATCCAGACACACCTTCTCCTAATCCAGACACACATTTCTCTAATCCAGACACACCTTCTCCTAATCCAGACACACCTTCCCCTAATCCAGACACATCTTCCTCTATTCCAGACACACATTCCCCTAATCCAGACCCACCGTCCTCTAATCCAGACACACCTTCCCCTAATCCAGACACACATTCCTCTAATCCAGACACACCTTCCTCTAATCCAGACACACCCTCTCCTAAACCAGATACACTCTGGGTAGGAAGAGGAGAGGAGGAAGTTGCAGACGTCTCAATAAATTGGAAGTCAGAGAAGAAGAACCAGAGCACTGGAGACTAACATTTGTCTGCTGGCACCCAGACCCCCAAAACATCCACCCCAGATGAGGTGAGCCCAGATAAATCAACCTTCCTTCCTTAGCAGTTGTGTTTTAAGATGTTCTCCTCCTGTGATTTCTGTTGATAAATCCCTGCAGGGCCCTGAACACTCATCTGATACCCGTTGCCTGTGTTTTACAGACAACAGGGCCCTGAAAATAATCTCTTCATTTTAGTGGCTAGGTATTTGGCAAAAAATACTATTGTGATCAAGGCATGCAGTAAAATATTAGATTAACAGTAAAAATGTATAATTGGCGTCAAGGCATACAGCAACATATATTGTAGGTCAAGATTAGAGTAAGGATGATTTTGGTGCCTGGAAATGTTTTTATATAAAAACCAACATGTATGTAAGATCTTACTCACCATACTTTCTGAGATCATCTGTAATATAGAGTAGATATAGAGTGAGAACCTCATAAACATGTTAACCAATAGATGTAGTATGTTTAGTGAATCATTATAGTCAAGTATATTATCTGGGATGCTAAAACACTACTTACCCTGCTGTTTGAGCTGACCAGGTGTGTGTTTGCATGTATATGTGCGCTGTGCTGTGTACAGTATGTGTGTGTTTGTGTGTATGTGTGTGCTGTGCTGTGTACAGTATGTGTGTGTTTGTGTGTATGACATACTCACCATTTGTCCATAGGAAATCTGTAAAGCTATGGGTTTTGATGTCATCTGTAATATGTACAGTAGATGGAAGATAGTGAGTCATGTGACATCTACATACACTACATATATTTTTCTGTCATTCACATAGTATAAAATATATAGTCTATGCCATCATTTTTTATTTTGCTTCTTCTGTTGTTGACCTCTTCCCCAAAACCTTTCCCCAAAGAGACGAAGGTAAGATAATTAAAGCGTTTTCAGCAATGTGAAATATGTTGTTATTTAAATGAGCATTCAACCATCAAGTTTCTCATCCTCAACAGATCCCTCATCTATCCTGCATAACAACTCATTTGTTGTGGTCCCACAGATACACTTTCCTATGCTTAATCCTTAATTTTCATCTGTAATTTAGTGATGGATTCTTACTTTTACAAATTCAGTCATTTATTTATTTCAGAACCAGTTCCCTTCTAAAACAAAACGTCATATGAAATAAATCCAACACTGAGTAGGAATGATGTGTGGATGGATGGTATTTATTCTTTAATCAATTATAAATTAAGTCTAAAATACCTCAAAATTGTGATGATCTGGCCAGCGCAACAGTTCTGCACTGGTGTTCGTATGTTGAACACTTTTCAAACGCACCTCGGTCCCAATCATCGTTTATCACGCCCACCTGTTTCCCCTTTAGTTAATGTGTGTGTGTATAAATGTCTCTTTGTTTGGTCCCTTGGTGTCATGGGTTGTGGTATGTCAGTACATGGCACTTTGGTGAGTTTCTGTTTGAGCAGTACGTACGTCCGTGCGCTTTTGTATCCCCCTTTAGTAAGTATGTATATCATGTTGGATTTATTTAATAGATCCATGTAATCGTTTTGAAATGTCAGCACTTGGTTCCTCCACACTCCACTGTTGTGACAAAAACGTAGAGGAAGAGCTGGGGTCTGAATACATTCCCAAGACACTATGTATAACGGATACTCACCAAGGTACTGGAGGTCACCTGTCGTCTCTATAGTAGATGGAAGATAGTGGGAACATCAACGCTACATACAGTATAGAGGAATATATAGAATAAATGTGTATGATACTACTCACCATTCTCCTTCCATAGGTGGGCTGTAATATAGTAGGAGTAGATAGACAGTATGAACATTATAAACATGACAACCAGTGGGTGAGGTCTAAGTCATTACAGTAATCTGGGTGGGAGACACTAAACTACTTAACCTGCTGATTGAAGTGACCAGGTGGTGTGTTTGTGGTTGTGGGCTTGTATGTATTTTTATGAATAATTCTGTCTGTGCACAAGTCTTCGGCCACATGACGATGGTTTAATTAGTATGGTTTAATGCCCTCAGAAAAACATCTCTTTTTCCACACTTTCCCCTCAAAGGAATATAAATTGCTGAATAGTAAATTTTCTTGGTATGTATTTGACATTGTGACATGACTGGACACCTTTTAAGATATTGTATCAATCCAGTCTAACAGGACCATTCAAGTCCTGGTTTTATCTTGTCCTTATTTGGTCTTTCCTTCCTGTCTCCCCAAAACAGTTAATCATTTTCATTTCGCCAGTGTTTGTTCTCTCCTGAGCCGGTTTTCCTCTTTCCTGTGTATTTTGTTTTGGGTGGGTTATTTTTTGGTGACAGACTGATAGAGTTGTTTTATGTGGTTTAAGTCCATAAAAACGTACCTGTTTATTTGAACTCCTGTGCTCTCTGCACTTACTTCCTAAACACCCCACTGAACCCTGAGAGATATTAATAACCTATTGGACACCATATTGAATTGACCCTACTTTTTTGTTGTATTCATGTTTATTTGTATATGTTGTAATGTCGTATAGTTTCTAAAAGCAAATGAATACTTTATGCCTGAATAAATAGCTTTATACAATTTTCTGTGGTGGCTTTTGCGCAGTATTTTAGTTCAGACAAGAATTATTGTTTTGTTCAGCTTCCCTATAATATTTACAAATAAACATTAAAACAAATGTTGCCAATATAATACGGGACCCTGTAAACAACACATTACTTACCCAGCACAGATCTCTGCTTTTCTGGAGGTAAACAGATACATACAGTCAATGACAGTCATACTAATGTATGCTTAAAAAATAGAAAGATGACAGTTGTTCCTAAAGGTCAATTGTAAGGAATAATAAATAGACAACAAACATATGTGGATAAATATTTTGGAACATTTCTGTGTGTGTGTGGGGGGGGTCTAACACCACCTGTTGGACAGTAAGTTTTGACAGTAGTTCAGATCAGGTTAATTGTTTTGTTCAGCTTCTCTTTAACACCTATAAACATTAAAACCCCTGTTTAATATTATCTGTCATTCCCTCTATGGTCTTTTTCTGTTAGTGAAGTTATGACTGGATCCTGTAAACAACACCTACTTAACGATGACAAATGTCTGTTTTTCTAGAAATAAACAGATACATAGAGTCAATGACACTCATACTTATGTATGTAAAGCCATGGCCGAATGTTTTGAGAATGACATTTTCACCAAGTCTGCTGCCTTACTTTTTATGATTGCAATTTACATATACCTCAGAATGTCACGAGTGATCAGAGGAATTGCAATTAATTGCAAAGTCCCTCTCTGCCATAAAAATAAACGTATCCCCCCCCAAAAAACATTTCCACTGCATTTCAGCCCTGCCATAAAGGGGCCAGCTGACGTCATGTCAGTGATCCTCTCGTTAAACAGGTGAGTGTTGAGAAGGAGAGCACTCGGCCATGCTTATTGAGTTAGAACAACAGATTGGAAGTGCGAAAAGGAGGGTGGGGCTTTAAATTGTTGTTCTTCCTCTGTTAACCACTGTTACCTGCAAGGAAACATGTGCAGTCATCATTGCTTTACACAAAAAGGGCTGCACAGGCAAGGATATTTCTGCTAGTTAAGATTGAACCTAAAACTACAATTTATCGTAACTTCAAGGAGAAAATTCAGGGCACACGAAAAAGTCAGGCCAGGACTGTCTCCAAAATTGGTTCAGCTGCTAGATTGGGGCACCACTAGTACAGAGCTTTCTCAGGAATGGCAGCAGGCAGGTGTAAGTGCATCTGCACGTACAGTGAGGAGGATGGCCTGGTGTCAAGAGGGGCAGCAAAGAAGCCACTTCTCTCCAGGAAAAACATATTCTGCAAAAGGTACAGGTATTGGACTGCTGAGGACTGGGGTAAAGTCATTTTTAATGATTAATCCCCTTTCCAATTGTTTGGGGCATCTGGAAAAAAGCTTGTCCGGAGAAGAAAAGGTGAGCGCTTACCATCAGTCTTGTGTCATGCCAACAGTAAAGCATCCTGAGAACATTCATGTGTGGGGTAACTTCTCAGCCAAGGGAGTGGGCTCACTCACAATTGTTCCATGAATAAAACATGCTACCAAAACATCCTTCGAGAGCAATTTCTCCCAACCATCTAAGAAGAGCTTGTTGATGAACAATGCCTTTTCCAGCATGATGGAGCACCTTGTCATAAGGCAAAAGTGAATACTAAGTGGCTCGGGAACCCCCCAGAACATAATCCCATTGAGAACTGGTCAATCCTCAAGAGGTTGGTGGACAAACAAAAACCCACAAATTCTGAGAAACTCCAAGCATTGATTATGCAAGAATGGGCTGCCATCAGTCAGGATGTGGCCCAGAAGTTTGACTTTGAAATTGACTGCATGCCAGGGTGAATTGCAGATGTCATGAAGAAGAAGGGTCAACACTGCAAATATTCACTCTTTGCATGTACTTAATGTAATTTTCAATTATAGCCTTTGACACTTATGAAATGCTTGTAATTATACTTAAGTATACTATAGTAACATCTGACAAAAAGGTCCAAAAACACTGCAGCAGCAAACTTTGTGTAATTCAATACTTGTTTCATTCTCAACACTTTTGGCCACGGCTGTATATACTTAAAAGTTAACATAAACTTTTGGGTGATCAAGTGTAAGGTACATGTCAGGGTTCCACCCTGACCTGCTGGTCCAACTGCACCCTCTGGTGGACTATGAGCGCGGTGCGCCTGTCAGTCAAAACACTCCCAGTCATTAAGCACCTGGCCTCTCCACACACCTGTCCCTCATGAACTCATTATCCACCCTACTTAGCTTCTGCTGTTCGACTTCCCCTTGTCGATTCAAACCAAGTACTAC
>JACXGK010007331.1:0-10933 GCA_016801125.1 Novumbra hubbsi | reverse complement strand
TACAATTGATAGAAAATAGTGGAAACATCAAGAACATGCCAACAAGTTGATGTGGTCTGTTTCGTAAGTCATTACAGTCATTAGTGTGTAATCTGTGTTAGAGACAATAAAACACGGCTTACCCTGCTGTCTGTGTGTGCTTGTGTGTATTTGTATTTATATGTACAGTACGTATGTGTGCTAAAACATTTATGAAAGTTTCTATGTGTGCGGGGGGAGGATCTATCTAATAGATTTGACTAATACTCTCTTTATTTATGTTATTGAAGTTATAAGACTGGAACCTGTAAACAACACATTACTTACTCAGCACACATCTCTGTTTTTCTGGAGAAAAACAAATACATAGAGACAATGAGACACATATTAATGTATGTATACACAGAAATATACTAAACATAATCCTCCCAGAGGTTATCTGTAATGTGTAGTAGATAGAAAACAGTGGGAACATTATAACTATGAAAGAAAGTAATCTGGGTTAAGGACAATAAAACAATTAAACATTAATATCATTACCTTTGTTTATATGTGTCCTGTAGACAGCCAGAGCTAACCCAATCACAGCGATGACTCCCAAAGACAATGACACAATGCAGGACCGTCTCCAAGGAGTTGTGTAATCAAACAACTCACCTAAACACACAAATCATTAGACAGCAAACAACTGACCGAAACCCGCAAATCATTAGGCATCAAACAACTCACCTAAACTCACAAATCAGTATATAGCAACAACAGGGTTTATTATTTAGACAGAAACAACAGGGTTGTTCCTTACCAACACAAACTTGACTATTCTATTCTATTTTATTGATGTCTTAACACCTTTCTTTCAAATGCATACTGTACACTAATAAATAAAAAAGACCTGCAGTGTTTCATGTCACCTTAATAATCCTATATTGTGTTACTTACTAGGGATGTGAACCTCTGTCTCCATCGTCTCATTGATACGTGTCTGTAGGACTCTACAGGTAAAGAGGTTGGTGTCAGTCTCCTGGACAATGACATGCTGTTTGACTGTGTAGAATCCCTTGAAGTCTTTGTGTGTCTCAGAAGGTCCAGCAGAGAGATTGACTCCTTCACTGTCTAGCCACACCAGATCAGGTTCAGGGTGCCATCCTTCAGATTGACACACCAGACCCATCCCTCCCTGTCCGGGTCCTTCAATGAACACCACTGGCCTCGATCCTACAGCTACAGACACACAGATAGACTGGATGGTAACTGATGACAATAGACTCAGACTGTATACAGTCATATAGAGGAAAGAGGTGACAGTCATTATAATGTATATAGATTATTGTACCTTTAACCAGGACTTGAATAGTAACATCATCATACCAGCCCTGTGATTTAATAAAGCATTTGTAACGTCCCTCATCAGTGACTTGAACCCTGGCCAGTTTTAAAGAGGTGTTTCCCCTCCACAGTTCCTCTTTAAACAGTGATGTTCTTCCTCTGTAGGAGGGAATCTGATCCTCTTGTATGATCCTTCCATTTTGGTAGCGATAGACACGTTCGTCTATGAAGTCCAGGTTCAGCCAGTCCACAGTCATGTCCACAACACTGATGTTGGGTTTGAGGTAACAGGGCAGAATGATGTCATCACCAGTTACAGTAACAATGGGATCAGTTGGACCCAGAACCTCAAACTTCACTGAAGATAAAATAAAGAAATGAAAGAGTCGTTATTTGTATTAGCAACTAAAGACAGTCAAGTAAAATATAACTCATGAATTTACTGACAAATATAATAAGATCCGGACTGTTAACTTCAAATGGATGAAACTTAGTATCCAGAGATGTTCTAAAACATTACTTGGTCTGTTTATAAATCATATCCAAATGAGAACTCAGAACATATTCATACCAATATCATGCAATGCTAAGTTATGGTATCCTTCCCAGGACCATTCATTCGTTACATATGCAATCCCAATTGCAATTTGCTTTGGAAAATTTTCTGACAAATACAATGTTTCAGAAATAAGGTACGATGAGAATTGTGGTATCGGTGATACATCGGCAAGAAGTTGGCTTTGTTAATTCAAGAATATTGGAATGGTAATTTTTCCCCCCAACATACACAAAATTCCCCCAAAATAGTCTTGCTTGTTTGTAATCCATTTGTACCGGTTTGTGCCATGAAAAGTTTTGTTTGGGCTGCCTCAGTCTTTTCTATCACTTCATTTCAGGTGAGGACCTCGGTGCAGGTGTATTAAAGACCTGACTGTGTCTACCAAGACATGATATGCAGCATTACAATGTGTGTCAGCAGATGATCATGAGCATTTGTTTCCAGAAGAAACCCCCTTCCAATATTCCCATTTTGAGGGCCATACTTATTGGTTAGCAATGTTTTATAATGAGCCTGTCATCCTAAAGCACAACATGAGAAGGTCTCATGTCTAAGGACGGTTGTGACAGCTGTGACAGCTGGCCAGCGCAGCAGTTTTGCGTTGGTGTTGTATGTGAACACATTTATTTTGAAGGGCACCTCGGACCCAATCATTTATCACACCCACCTGTACCCCCTTTAGTTAATGTGTGTGTGTATAAAGGTACCTTTGTTTGGTATCTTGGGGTCGGTCTTTGTGGATATGCGCTGTCTAAGAAAGTACCCATCACATTTGGTGTTATGTTTCATATAGCTGTGTTGTCCAGTGCCTTTTATTGACCGGTTTTGTAGTACGAGTTGTTTTGTTAGTTGTTAATAAATCCACCTTTATTTCAAACTGGATGCACTTGGTTCCTCCACACCCCACCGTCATGACAACAGTACTTAGTCGTGGTATATTGACCATATACCATCCTCTGTGACATTGCTGAAATGTAGCAATTAGCTCATGGTTTTAACTCAAGTGGCTGACATTGGTAGTTTAATACAATAAAAACGGTGGTCTTGAATGAAAATGGCTATGTTGCCACTTTTTTTTCCAAACAGGTTGTAAAGGTACAGCCCATTTTAAAATGTTTTAATGAAGGCAATTTATGGAAACGTTACTGTGAATGGGTAGATAGTAAAACAAGTCATCATACATTTAAATATGGTTATACAGCCAATGTGTGCGGAATATCCGTCGAATCTCCGAATATAAAAACTACTTAACCTCGGTGTTTGAGCGTTCCAAGTAGGATTCGTCAAAAGGTTAGGTACAAACCGGTGCAAACACGCAAGCATGTTCGCTCTCACACACAATGAAGTTACGAATAGTTACCAGACGTGCTGTGTGAACTGTTCAGTAGAATCAGCAGAGTCACATACAGATAATCTGGTTCAGTCACCATTATTCCTGAAAAAGAAATAAATCATAAATATGTTTGTCTTTGCTACAACGTAGGAGCTGCAGCTATCCAACCAGCTAAACTCATGCTTGCAAACTGATGACTTGAGTCGCAAACTGATGACTACTCGCTGTTCACTGTGGCTCTATTAGTTTATATTCTTATACAGACAGATTGAAAACTGTAACAAAGACAGAATTCGAACAATCACCATTTGTTGGCAACATGTTATTTTCCTTGGTGTAAATACATGTAAATAATAAGTTTTTTAATTACAAATAAAGCAACACCTTTATGTAAATACCTGTTATGGTATGTTTTAACTAACTTATAAATACAATTATGAAATGATTTACTTCCGACATTGCCTCTGTGGAGTCTACAGTAAGGATTAGTGTGGCTATAGCTAGCATGTAAGCAGATTCGGCCGGTGTTGTGCCGAAAACTGTATATAATACGAGATAAATGATGGTGCACAATTTCGGAAAACCTATGTGAATAGGCTAATACTCTGGAATAAAAGCCTGACAGAAAGCTGCACATTACAAGTGTTTTCTGCGCGAACAAATAGCGATTTGTGTCGATAATACTGTTTTATTTAAGAACAGACATAAATAATGTTTTGTTCAACTGAGATCAGAGAAACGTAGGCTAATTCTCCGAAGGGCAAAACTCCAGACAAGCAAGCATATAGCAGCAACGGAAAATAGGGTGCGCCCTAACCCGGGGTGGGGGGGCGCAGTTTTCGGCAGGCAGGGGGACAGTTTGCAGCACAACACCCGTTTCCTCAAAAGACTAACGCGAAGTGATCCATCCAACATTATGCCGTAAAAGGCAACACCATATGTATATATTTATCAACCAATAAGCCTAGTACTTGGTTCAGATGAAACCATTTAATGCATATAATATTATGTACATTGAATACACTAGATTCTACAAAAGTCTATTTGCAGTATTTGCTTTTACAATCAAATTACTACTTTAAGGTGGCACGTTCCTGTTGAATTCTTCACCGTATATACCGTTATTTATGAGTAGTAGTAGTAGTAAGCTACTGTATGTGCAATTGTCGAGCTCTTTACTATGAATTTAGGTTGATTTGATGTAGTATAATCTATAAGGAAAAGCAAACATTACGCACTGAGTTTTCAAATATAATTTATACTTACACATCACAGCATAATCAACGAAGACGAAAGTGAAAATAAAAGTGAAACTACCGAGTAATGGGCGAGGAATGCTGACGCGCGCATGTTTAGTTTAACTCACTACATACTGCTATCAATATTGAATTCCTGTCAACTTGGCGTTATCCACCATTGAGGACGCCGAGGTGTATATTAAAAATCATAAAATAATTGCATAATAACTTTATGGTGCGCAAAGATCGTACAACTCAAAGATAACCGAGCTTCTCAAGTTATTGCTTACTTTTGTACGTTTCTGGCTGGGGGCCTCTAGTATGGAGGTACATTTGTGTCTTTATGTTGAGAGCAAAACAATTTTCTTTGTAATCAAAAATAAATGTTCTGCAACCAAAATCGAGGCTTCAAAGCTTGTCTTTTGACCCCACAGTTGTGGGCGGGCTTTAGTGGGAGGTGTGGATGATGCTTCCTCATTGGTCATTTTGTAGTGCCAGGTTGGATACATACAACCAATACTATTAAGCGTTTCTTTCCAACATAAAGGATGTCACGACGGACAGGACTGTCTAGAACAGGGGTGGGCAAACTACGGCCCGAGGGCCAAATGCGGCCCGTGAGGCTGTCCCATCCGGCCCACGGGATGCCCTTTTCTGGCCTCCAAATCAATTAAGATTAACAAATTACAAAAACAAATGTGGCCCTCCATTTCCTTTCAAAATCCTTATGTGGCCCCCGAGCCTAAATATTTGCCCACCCCTGGTCTAGAATGATTTATGGCAGCATCTTAGTTAGGCAGCGCTGAGCTTTCTCCCGTTCAACTTTTACTTTGCTAATAATGTAATTAATGTACTTAGACGCAATACAGAGACGCAGTTACCTAGATGGCAAAAAAAAAGTTAGCTAGACAGCTAGAAAACATTAGCATATGATGCCACTTCATAGACTGATTATTGTAGTTTATTTGATGATGGCAAAACAATGCGTTTCAAAATCGTTTTCTAGAATCAACGTAATGCATGTAAAATAGTACATTAGTAGTACATAGTACATTACTATTTTACATTATGTTGATTCTAGAAAACGATTTTGAAACGCATTGTTTTGCCATCATCAAAGAAGCTACAGTAACCTATCAGTCTATGAAGTGGCATCATGTGCTAATGTTTTCTAGCTGTCTAGTTAACATTTCTTAAGGACGAGTCTGTTATTGGCAAATGCCTGGAAAACATTTTCTGCCTAATTGCATTGTGCCAACTGTAAACTTTGATGGAAAAGGTGCTATGGGGTTTTGTTTCTGTGGTTCTGAGTTCCACTTAAGGAAAATGTTGATTCCTTAGCTTACCAAGACATTTTGGAAAATTCTATGCTTCCAACTTTGTGGGAAGCATAGAATTAGTTTGGGGAGGGTCCTTCTCTGTTTCAACATGAAACAGAATGCATGAAGCAAGGTCTGTAAAGAACTTGACTGGCCCGCACAGAGCCCTGACCTCAACCCCATCGAAGATCTTTGGGATGGACTAGAACGGACAGCCAGGCCCTCTCGTCCTACATTAGTGTCTGAATTCACCAATGCTCTTCTGGAAGAATGGCCAAATTCTTGTAGAAATCTATCCCAGAAGAGTGGAAGCCGAAAGGTATAGCTTTGGTTAACATCTCAAGGGCAGTAGATATCTTATGCCAAAGTTTGCAAAACAGCTGGTGAGACACGTAGACTATCAATCAAATGTATTTATAAACCCCTTTTTACATTAGTAGTCACAAAGTGCTTTTACAAAACACCCAGCCTAAAACCTTAGTGAGCACGCAACTAACCATGCATGGAAGGGGGACAAAGTGGGCTGTACTGAATGTATATAAGCCTGTGCTCAGCCTTTAGCAGGGAACTCTGCTGAGAGTGTTGTTAACTGCTTTAGGTTTATAAATCTTGAATGAAGCTTCACTTGTGAAAAGAATCAACAGTCTGTGCTTTTACCACTTAGTGATTTTCAAAACAATTTGGCGATGAGGATGGGATGGCAACTACGTTCAGTGATGGTCCCAGGGACTCCAAGGTAACCATGCCCAGGTACCAACAGTGTGCTTCAGGGAGATCCCACTCCATCTGGGCCGAAGCAGAAGCCCGGTCAGGGAGCATCTGTGGTTGGATACGCCGTCCCAAACATAAAAAAACTAAAGGGTGAGACTGATTTTCTTCTTACAATAACTCCATTGCGGGAACAGTTCTCAGACCTCTTAAAGATAATCCAAATCTCCATTTGACGCAATTTTTGCGTATTCATCTCCGGAATTATTAATTATGGAAGCATACAGTTTTCTGTCGTTTGTGTATTTCTGTAAAGTAGAAGCCTTCTAAATCTCGACCACAAAAACACTATTTCGTGATCTCATAAACAAATCAACATTTTATCAGAGGGTAATCTGATCAAAATCAAATCTGGTTTTAGATTTTTATATAAAGTGATCCCCCATCAAGATACAGGAACCCCAAAATGACAATTTTGGTTGATATTTGGGTGTTTTAATAATAAATAATGCAGTTTTTCTGTTTATTATGTTATGTGTTCATACAATAAACAACTTAAGAGTTGTTTTGAACCCCAGAGGATGTTCAAATTTGAAACAAAAAACCCTACCTGTTGGAGGATACTATGTGTTTCTCAATAAAAACAACTACATGTCAACATATGTTTTTATATTCTCTTCATACATTTTCACCTATATACTCATGGAGTATTCTCAAACAATGTTATCTATTCATTCTGCTTCTAGTTAAAGGTTTTGAGAATCCACAATTTAAAGGACATCATTCTATTATAAAGGATGACCTCCTGAGAGGTCATCATGTACCAGCAGTATACAGTATTATTATAAATTAAAGTATAATGTATATAATTGTTACCTATAAAGTAGCCTTAAATAGTAGTGCAGATAAATGTGATTTCCTTTTATTTACCAGGATATTTCCATACTGCTGGATCCAAATAACACTGAAAATAACTGTTTTTTTGTTGCTAGAATGGCTGGAAGTTGATCATGTTCAGATGGGACACGTTTTCTGCTTATGAAATCCTAACAGTCATTTGTGTAATCTTAGAGACGCTAAAACAATCCTTACTCCAGTGATGGTTTAGATATACTATGGTAGGTTGTTTGTGTCTGTGTATGGTGTGTGGTGTCTGTGAGCGTGTGTGTGATGGTTGTTTTACTATATAGGCTCTCATACATCAGTATCAGGTCAAAATCACTGTTTCTACTGATTTCTGTTGATAAATCCCTGTAGGGCCCTTAACACACATCTGATACCCGTTGCCTGTGTTTTTACTGACAATTCAGTCCCACAAAGGAAAATAATATTTCCAGTTATGTAATAATACAAATTATTATTGGCGTTAAGGCATACAGTAAGAAATTAGGTTTACAGTAAAATGTATAATTGTCGATAAGGCATACAGTAACATATAATCTAGGTCGAGATTAGAGTTAGGATGATTTTGATTATTTTAAGTTAAAATACTTTTCCATATGGATACTCACCGTACTTCCTGAGCTCATCTGTAATGTAGAGTGGATAGAAGACAGTGAGAACAACATAAACAGCATGACTACAACCAGTTGACGTAGTCTGTTTAGTAAATCATTACCGCCAAGTGTATTATCTGGGACAAGGAAACATTACATACCCTGCTGTTCGAGCAGGTGGTGCGTGTGTTTGTGTGTGTGTTTAGGACACACTCACCAATCTTCCAAAGGAAATCTGTAATCCCATGGGTTGTGATGTCATCTGGAACATAGATAGTGAGTCATATGACATGATGAACACTACATATATTTTCATGACATTGACATAGAATAAAATACATAGTTAATGAATGCCATCATTATTTATTTTACTTGTTCTGTTGTTGACCTCTTGACTAGTGAGTGAAAAACCTTTCCCCAAAGAGACAAAGTTAAGAGAATTCCAGTGTTTTCAGCAATGTGAAATATGTTGTTATTTAGATGAGCATTCAACCATCAACAGGTTTCTCATCCTCAACAGATCCCTCATCTATCCTGGATAACAACTCCTTTGTTGTGGTCCCACAGATACACTTTCCTATGCTTTATAATAATACAACACTGGTTTCATTTTCGTCTGTAATTTAATTATGGATTCTTACTTTTACAAATTCTATTTATATTTCAGAACCAGTTCCCTTCTAAGAAAAACGTCATATAAATACATCCAACATGGAATAGGAATGATGTGTAGATTTATGGTATTTATTATTGAATTGATTATAAATTAAGTCTATAAGACAACAAAATGTGGAGAAAGGGCTGGGGTCTGAATACATTCCAACGACACTGTATGTATGAGGGATAGTAGCGATTAAGGAGAGAAAACGATTATCCACTGAATATCCTTTGAAAACTAACTTTACCTCGCCAACAACCAATAGAAGATGCGGCTGTACCTACTATGTCTACGCATGCTCTCTGTGGGAAATGTCATGAGCCGCTTCTGGTTCTATTTTCTTTTTTTCTTTTTATCAATTAAAAGCCCGAGCCTCATCCTCTTCATCTGTTTTGCTGTGTATGTTTTCCTACATTACAGGACACGGTAAAAAGAAACAGAGAAATTGAGGAGCAAGCCTGATAAATTACCATTATGACGCATTTGTGAAGACGTGAACATAGCCTCATCTTCCTGCTAATATGTAAACAAGGGGCACGGTGATTTTAAAAGACAACCCCGGCATTAAACTGAGCAGGTAACTAACAAGCGTCATTCATTATTATTACTCGCTGTCTGACCTACAGGCCTGTACTATCCGGTGTTAGTCGTTATCTGTCGTCGCCCGCGTACGCTTTCCCATCACATCACTGCTTAGGCCACAATCTCGTGCCCTTGCCATCTCACGCAGTGACGTGGTTCTGACATGTCTGACTATGCTGTTCCCGCGTCGGAGGTCGCCAGACGAACAGGACTAAAAGGATACGTTACGTTACGGACATTGATAAGCCCCATAGACGCAGGCGCCCTGCCTGGGATGATAAGGGAAGTTAATAAAGACATGCCTATGACTGAGAAACAACAACTTCTATTCATTGAGGGAAAGTCTGTGGAAAGCAACTTTCTCCCAGTGTTTATTTAGCATCCCATCATCATTTGAATAATCTAATGTACAACCACCTGGGAGAGTTTATACTGGCCTAGTTACTTCCCCACCCCCCCTTCTTTTATTATATATAACTCTGACCAGTCTTGGTGCAAAATCAGTTTCATGTCAAGACAGAAAGATTTTCGCCTGAGCACAAGGTGAGTTTTTATGAGTCTTTTGTGTACTTATCCTAGGAATTCCACAGTACAGTGTTATGACGGGAACATTAATTTATGGTGGATTACTCTAAAATGTGCATCTACTAGAAATGTACTGAAAATATATTTTCTCCACAGCTTCGACAAACCCAAACTCAACTGCAGTCTGTGTAGTTCTTCTTGTTTGTGGGCTTGATGGGTCTGGCACTGTCTGGCTGGCTAGGTGGCTTCCCAGCCGTTATGAAGGTGGATCCACCATCCTCGTCCTCCTTCCTCCACGCGTCCATCCCTATCTCTTCCCGCCTTTCACTCCTCCTGAACTCAGCTCCTGTTGCCCTTGGAGACCCCCGGTCCCGGTGGAGTACTGCACACTGTTCCCCTCACTTCCTGCTGTCCTCGTGTGGGGAGGAAGTGACACGCACACCCACCCAGCAGAGCAGTGACGGTGCCCGGGGGGAGAAGGGAGTGACGAGAGGACTGCACGTGTGGGAGATATTGTGGAGCCCCGACCACAGAGGAAGTCACGCTGTGATTGGTGTATCCACTGAGCACTGCCCGCTGCAAACCTCCGGTTACACTGCATTGGTGGGCGGGGACTCGCAGTCCTGGGGATGGGAACTCACAACCAATCAGCTGTGGCACGCGGGGCAACTCTTGGGGATGTATCCTGGGGAGAGAAGAGAGCAGGTGGGTACTAAATCCGCCAGCCCTTTCTCCCACCCTCACCCTGTTCCGAAGCGCACGCTGCTGGTTCTGGACGCAGACGCAAGAACTCTGGGATTCGTGGTGGAGGACTGCTTCCTAGGCGTGGCCTTTAAGGACCTCCCCCGAGGGGTGGAACTGTTTCCAGCTGTCAGCAGTGTAAGAGGCGGATCAACCATACGACTACGCTACTTGAACGGAGCTGCCCGTAAGTATGACCTCATCATCAATCAATCAAATTTATTTATACAGCCCTTTTTACAACAGCAGTTGTCACAAAGTGCCTTTGTGAAAAACACCCAGCCTAAAACCCCAGTGAGCACGCAACAAAAGGATTGAAGCACGGTGGCTAGGAAAAACTCCCTACGGGGCCGGAGTGTAGGAAGAAACCTAGAGAGGCACCAGGCTCAAAGGGGTGGCCATACCTCTTGTGGCTGTGCAGGGTGATGTTTAAGAATACTGCTAATAATTAATAAGTTCACATGAGCTA
>JACXGK010007330.1:0-25654 GCA_016801125.1 Novumbra hubbsi | reverse complement strand
CCGTAGACATATGACCACTGATTCCTGCTGTGTGCCGTAGACATATGACCACTGATTCCTGCTGTGTGCCGTAGACATATGACCACTGATTCCTGCTGTGTGCCGTAGACATATGACCACTGATTCCTGCTGTGTGCCGTAGACATATGACCACTGATTCCTGCTGTGTGCCGTAGACATATGACCACTGATTCCTGCTTTGTGCCGTAGACATATGACCATAGGACTCCCTTTTTCTGTCACCAACCAGCAGACGCACACAAATACACACACGTTTCACACACACACACTTTGATGTTCCCACACTAACACATCTCCCCATACGTCTAACCTTATCACGTTTGGTTTTTTTTACACTCACCTACCCGCAAACACACACACCCCTGAACATTTTTTCTCTCACTTCCTCCCACATAGACTTACGATAAACAGATTTGACCATCCGAGATGTCAAACATTGCTGACTATGTGTAATGTGAAAAGCCGGTGATCTCTCTGCAAGAGAACTAGTCACCCACACCTATTTTTAGCCACAAGAAACAACCGTCTGAACGAGGTCATTGGTAATGTCCAACCCTTCTGTCATGAATGTTCAGAAAAACCCTGTCAAGTCCAACCAGTCATATCTGCTTCCTAGCCTTTCCCTGTCTTGGGAGTGGCGTGTTGTCACCATGGCTTGAGGAGGGGGAAGGGAAGGTTACGGCAGCCCGTGAAGGACACACAGTGCCACGCAGAGTGCTCGGCCCCTTGTCCTGGGTGGTTCATCTGTTCACTGGAATGCCTCAAATCACATTTCAGCTCGCCTGAGCAGCTCCATGACTTCAAAAACCGTTCTGGGAGGCTGAGGTCCTCAGGAGGAGGAGCCAGAAATACTGGAACAGTACACCAACCCGTCTTATTTTCTAGGTCCCTGTCGGTACACCATGTTTATCCTTTTCTTATCTGTATTCACTTTCTCTGACTATGTGTATGTTTCTTTTTGTTCCTCTACTTCAGGGATGGCCTGATTAGTAAGGATGAAATGATGGCTTACTTCCTGAGGGCTAACCCCTTGCTTCAGTGTAAAATGGGCCCCGGCTTCATCCACAACTTCACAGAAATGACATATCTAAAGCCTACCTTCTGCGAGCACTGCGCTGGATTTGTATGTATACATCGTCAGAGACATGAAAACAGAAAAATTACCATTTATTCTCATTGCATTAGTGAAAACCCTCAGCCAGGAACGAAATGTGAGTACGTTGAGAGAAGCTGTATATAATCCTTGACCAAGTCAAAACCCCCATGGCACTACATGACCTTCTTAGACAGAGATTACTCACTGTGCCATGGGACACTCAATATAACTGCAGGCTACATTTGTTCATTACATTTTATAAAAATTACACAACATTTTAAGGAAACCCTGAAGCATTAAAATGATCTAAAAAAAATATTCTCAAATTGTGTTCAGTTATTGCAACATATGTATCTTGTTAAAAATATAATTTTACATAATTTAGGTAAGAAAATAAAAGTGATTTAAGCCCCAATAAGTTTAGTTTCTAAACTCGTTATTGCATCTCGTAATAGTGAGCTACTATATTGTCTATAACTATGTAAAGGTTTTGTGTCTTTCACTCAGCACACTATGTGTCTTTCATGTTTGTCAGATCATGTATGGCTGTAATGGGTTGACATATCATCTGGGCATAAAGATGTCTAGTTAAGGCTATAAAAGCGTGTGAAATGGGCCTGCTGTCATTGCTGGCTTCTCAGCTGGATTCTCTGCCATTTACAGACTCATCAATGATTGTATACTCTGTACAATGCATGCATTGTGTTCTTTGTCTTTCTGCATATAAGGAAATATCTTCACCCCCCTCAAGGCTGGGCATGTCAGGCTTTGCACATCGCTCCTCAACCCCTACATTAAACCTCAAACCCTACATCCAATCTCAAACCCTACAGCAATCCTTAAACCCCACATCAAACCTCAAACCCTACATCAAACCTCAAACCCTACATCCCTACTAACTCTTGGGTCTGCCACCTCTGGTCTCATAACCATACCACCACTTAGGAGGGCATGCCCCCATTCATCCCAGTTACAGTCCTTCTCTGTGTTGACAAAAACAATGGGAGGCTCAAAGGACTTTATAAGACATGTCAACGCTGACTCACAACAAGTCAAACAACGCCAGGCATGAGGGGTCTCTTAACCACAACCAAAACATGGTGGGATGAAGATCTTCATGTCATAAAAGAACAGTTGTACAGAGAAATGAGGGTGCACACACCGTTTACAGGAAGGGTGTTCTGAGAGTGTATACATTTAAACTTCCTTATCTGACGGTTCGTCTGGGTATAGCATGCTTCTAACATTCCTTTGTCTTTGTTTCAATTCCTGACCCTCTGGACTTGTTGCTCTCAGCTCTGGGGAATAATCAAACAGGGATACAAGTGCAAAGGTAAGGACTTCACCGGCAGTGTGTGTACAGTACGGCCATTTCATGTTGTTTTGCAGGGATTCACTGTTTGGGCTAAAGTGATGTATTTTCAGACTGCGGGGTGAACTGCCATAAACAGTGCAAAGAGCTGTTGGTGCTGGCCTGTAGGAAGCTGGTACACTCCACCTCCCTGCGTGGCGTCTCCCCTGGCAGTCTCACCCACAGCTCTCTGCCCAGCAGCCCAGCCATGCTCACCTGCAAAGGTACGTTGACGCTTCAGCGGCACACCTCCAGCATCTCAGCTGATGCGATCTTTTGCATTTCACTCCTGTCATCTTGTTATCTTGTCATCCCGTCATCCCGTCATCCCGTCATCCCGTCATCCCGTCATCCCGTCATCCTGTCATCTTCTCTTCCTGTCATCTTCTCTTCCTGTCATCCCGTCATCGGGTCATCCTGGCATCTTCTCTTCCTGTCATCCTGTCATGTCTACAGGTGAGGACGAGGTGTTCGACTTCCCCTCCGTGGCACCTGGGGGTTCCGGCTTGGAGCACAAGTCCATTACCCTGATGACAGGCTCGGCCCAGCGGATCTCTGTGCGGCTGCAGCGAGCCACTACCAGCCAGGCCACGCAGACGGAGCCCCTGTGGCCAGAGCACACCTGGGGGAGCTCCCACACCTTCCCCAAGATGAGGTACAGACCACACAGGAAGGCTTCCAAGAGCAAAGGCTTCGCACACTGGGAGAACGAAGCCCAAGGGCAGGCAAGGGATCGGCGGGATTCCCAGGAGCAGACGGACGGACCTGCAGAGGTGGTGCAGAATGGGATAACGCCTCACAGACAGAAGGTAACTGTGTGTGTACTTCAAAATGGGTCAGAGGATGTTTGAGAACATGCAACCTGTGTGTGTGTTATGTTTTTTTTAAGGGACTGGTTGTGACTTTAACGCTCTCTGACACAACATGTGTCACAATGAGTCTCGCTTCTCCTCACTTCTCCTCACATCTCCTCACATCTCCTCACTCCACCTCCCTCAAGTGGTTCAGCCTTTGTTCACGTTGAACCTCTCTCATGCACGTCTAAACACAACTTATTTTTTATAACAGCTTAATAATAGCCTTACAGTTATCACTGTGGTGTGTGTGTGTATGTTCTTATCAAGCCTGGCCAATGCAGGGCAGTAAAGCTCTCTGTCTTGGTCAGTAGTGTTTCTGCCCACACCTTTTACTAACAGCCTCACCAGTGCAGAACATTTACTTATTGAAAACTCACTTGTTTTATTTTCCTCCACCTGGAAACAAGGGATTCAGCAGCAAGGCACAGCCTTTGCTCTTACATTCACAGGGAGATTATCTAGATCAAGGGAGCACAGAGTCCACAGAGGCACTCACATTGATGGTGGCTTGTTTTAAAAAGTTTCATTAGCTTATGGAGGCTAAATAAAGACCAAATATTTTAAAGATTTTATCCAGAAAAGTCCTGCTGTTGAAACCCCAGGCACTAACTGTATTATAAGGTCAATTGTTTAACAAATACTTAATAGGAGGATTTCAAAACAAGCTTTTCCATCCTCAAAGCCTAAACAATATCTTGCTATCAAATATTGCTTAATCGAAAGAAACACAAGTAAACAAGATCTGTTTCTTTACACTGATGACTGGGCTAGGGGTTCATTTCCAGTGAACTCAGTGTTTGTGACAAATCCATGACGCTGCAGTCCTTTCACCCTCAGGACAGCTGACTTGCTGATCCCGCGGGCCAGACCCAGGGCTTCAGAAGGACCACGAGAGCCCGCCTCAGGAAGCTCTCCTCTTTCAGGGAAGTACTTGGCTGCTTGAGGCCTCCGTTTGGGAACCTGGAGTAGGTCTGCTCTACGCAGGCAAGTCTGTATTGGACCCCACATCCAATACGGAAGCCGAAACCTCAACTCCAGTCCCTTCCCCAGTGGTGAGAGTTCACGTAATAATTGTAATAATAATTGACTGGCTTTCATAGAAACTCTGAGCCATGTGCAAGCATACGCATGCCATAAGGAGGGGAGGGGAGGTGTTGCTGGAACTGAACATGCTCCCTGGTGTGGTACAGACACTCCTCAATGCTCCTCAGATCCTGGACTCTCTACACTCCTCAATGCTCCTCAGATCCTGGACTGTCTACAGCGGATTTTGGTTTGTTTGAGCTCAAAATGGGCTCAACGGTGTTTGACTGATTGAACGTAAATGAATGGGTGTGTCCATGTGCCTGGATGCATGTATGGAAGCATGTGCTTGCCTACTATTTATTTGTTTCTGTCTTGCATTTACAGGTGTATGATCTTAACGTATTCATTCTTTCGTTGTTGAGAATTTCCCTTGATTGTAGAAAATGCAGTGGAAACAAACTTTTCTCGTTACATAATTTGAATAGGTAATAGCCTAACCACCAATCAAACAGCATTACCAGGATAATTTAATTGCGTGCAATATCTACTGCCAATCTGCGGAGAACTGCGCGAATTGAGAATGTGTTTTGAGTTTGGAGATTAGTTGAAGATAAAGGTAAAGTGATGTGAGAGAAACGGAGACGGGTACATTGTTTCCAAGGGGATTGGACTCGAAGTGGCACCAAGCCTAATGCGACATGACTACTGATGATTGTTTTTGTGCCAGTTTTACAGTATATCTTACTCTGGAATTTTTAAATGGTACTTGCTGTGTTAGCATGAGATAAAGAACAATACAACCACTGAGAGTTGTTTTATGCATCACAAAAGAATTGTGTGTTTTAGTCAACAAAAACCTTTTTGTGTTTAGACATTTTATTTAAAGGGATCTAAACTCAGATGAATTATGCATTCTGGATATTTCCATGTATTGCAGGTTCTCAAGTAGTAACTAACCTAAAATTAATCCCTGAATTCTCAGGCAAAACAAGATATCTTTTTGCCTTAGTTATAGTGAAGCACATCAATTATTTTCTTAATTTTGACAGCTTATTGCAAAAGTACACAATTCTGCCCCTAATGGTTCAACTCTGCCACTGAAATGTGTGGTACCTCGCAAAGGTGCTCCATTGTCATCTAAACTGAGGGTTTCAGGTGACAGCAAAATGTCCATGTTGTTCCTGAGGTACCGTTTTAATAAGGGTCAGAGATTGTTTTTTCTGACTGTCCACACCAATAGAGAAGCCATTAAGTGACCTCGAACCTTTTTTAATCAGCTGAAGGATCAAGCCGGTTGCCTTCAGGCAGGGGCAATGGAATCTCCACTAAGCCCTTTGTCGGTGGAGCACTGATTACACACTTGCTTAAAGTGGCACCAGGTGTGAGCTCACGTGATCACGGTGCCAGGTTGCCAGGCATCCGTCGAGTGAACAGGTCAGTTCCTCCATCACCAAGGATACAGCAGGTTACATAAGAGGGAGTTTATTTTAATCTGCAGAGAGGCTGTGTGCAGGACCTTCGGGGTTGGGAGAAATAGGTATTTGCACGTGGTTTTGACTTGGAGGTCTGGGTAGAAACAAGGGGGTCTGATTTCGTGTTTGACACAGTAAGATGAACACAGGAAAATGTCTGCAGTGTCAGAGCCCCCGTGTTGCAGGAGGGGTATTCGAAGAGTATAATGCATAGTAACAAGAGATAGCCCAGGCTTTCTACATGAGAATTCATTTAAGGCAATTAAATGAATAGCAGATGTTCTTTCATTGTGGTCGACTAAGCTGCCTTTAGAGTAAATTGTTTTACGTGACTTCTCATAGATTTTGGTGCCACATTTGATATAGTAGCTCTACTTGTTATGTGTAAGGATTTGAGAACATCCCCTTGCATGCATAATATTACACTAATGAAAACCAATACTGCATTGACATACAGTAGTTACGGATCTACTGACTAAAAGTTCTGAGTTATCGTGTTTATAAGGGATTTTAAGGCCACTTCAATTCTGCAACTGCTTACGTTTTTGCATTCAGAAAACATTCCAACATCTACTTTATTTTAGTCCAAATACAGTCAACAATACTGATGACACTATTATCAACATTATTATTAACTGGTCTACTTGAGAAAAGTGTTAGTATCTCACTTGATTGTACGTTGGCCTTCAATTTGTTTTCATACTGTCTATGTGTATTGTTTGTGGAGAGCATTCTGTAGCATTTTTTATTTGGTAATTGTGTGCCAATTCTATTGTATTTGTTGATATGTGATGAATGAAAACACATTGTGATCATGTAAATACAGAATTACCCTATAGAGCTTTTAGCACCTAGTGCCTAGTGCCATTCTGAATTGTCAAACCCACCACCTTGTAAATTACCATCTCACTCAGACCTACAAAGTACATCCTGTAACTAATCATATGACAGAGGTTTTTTATTACGGTTGTGTATTTGAGAAAATATGAAATTGTCTCTTCTGACCAAGTAATCATTCTCTTTATGTGGGAAAAGTAAAACCAATAAATAAATTGAGTCCAATATCAAATATCAGTCCCAATATAAAATGCATGATTTATGGTTTACACCAGTGCCGGCCCTAGCCTTTTGGAAAGTTCACGGTTCAGGGCTCACTAGCAGTCTTGGGCCCCCTGGGAATCGTGGGCCCTAAGTGACCGCTTATGTTGCTTGGTGGGATACACCATCATAGCCTAAATACTGGATTATTAATGTACATTCACCCACTAAATTGCAAATATTTTATCAATGGACATATCTCTCTCTGCAACATATTGCGCAAGATCCAAATATTCATATTATCATGAGCAAAGCCTATCTTTATTCATGCGTTAACACAAGGTATTAATTAAAGATTAATTCAGATTATTTTGTGTTGATTTGCAAGTAATGTCTTGTCTCTCTGCTCAGTGGGCGCCTGTGTGTTATCTTGTCAGTGGGGCAAAACGTCCTAAACCTGAAGTGCTAATTCTGTTTCTCCAATACGTGGTGTTTTGTGTCTGTCGACCCTAACACTGTAAACTGACAAATAAAAAATGATACTTCTTTATCGTTCAGTCTATTTTTATGGGAGTTTTTCTTTGAGGGAGACGTCTTGGTTCCTGGACTGCCACATGGACCCCTTTGTGTGGTTATCGCCCCAGCACTTATAGAAATATCCAGAAAACTCGGTTAGGTTTTTACTCTTGTTTGGCAGATGTGGTGAGAAGTAGTTCATACTAAAAAAGTGACACATTTGACAGCGTTCCACAACGCCAGCCCTTGACGTGCATGGTCAGTAAACCGCACTGTTTTGCAGCATAAATACAAACTGTCCACAAGAAGATCCCTCACACAGACAGTTACTACAGGTCAACACTTTCATTTAGAATGAAAACAGAGATTGCCTTTCCCCTGTGAATATGTTTTTAATCTATCTATTCTATTATTAAAATAGACTTACCAATTTATGTTGGCCTTGCCATTATATATGTTGAAAATAATTGATCCAGCTCATTTGGGTCCTATATACATATAATATCGTTGAAAGGTACTTTAAATTGATCAAATTGGGAAAATGGGAAAAGTAAACCTGGAACAGACGTGCTAACACCTCCTCCTAGTGTTAGCACATTGAAACATACCTTAGATTTACCAACTGACACGCCAACCACTCAATGTCAAGATGCTATCAATCTGGTATTGTGTACCTGAAAAATATTATAATCTAGAGCAGTGGTTCTCAACTACTTTGTCGTGGGTGTGTTATATATTCATGTATACGTAAAACAATAGCCCGTTAGGAAATAAATAAAAACGTATACCACTTAGAGTTTGTGAAAATATAACTAACATACACATTTCAATATTTTCTCAAAACGTTCTCTTCACTGAATTTTTTATATTGAGACATAAACAACAATATTCTGCAGATTTCGTGTGTTTTTTAAACAGTTGAGCCGAATGTTCCTCAATAAAAATGTTGAATTTGTGACAATGTTTTTTGTTATGCTAATGAAGGAGATATCCGTTAGCAGTGTTTCTCAACCGTTTTGGGCCTGCGCCGCCTGATCCATGATCCAGGCCGCTTAACGCCACCCATCAAATAAGATGCAAGCTATTTGCCCTGAATATGAATTATTATTTATATTATTATTATAGTTGTGATTTTATGATGATTATTAATGTTGTTGTTATTATTGTTGTTACTTTGGTTTTCATCAAACATCTTCAAAAAATAACATAATTGAATGACAAACAACAGATGTATTAGTTGCACAGGGAATAAAAAAGCCATATAAATAGACAATTTATTTACAGGTGTTTCAAAACATTCTACCGTTTGATATTTTACATTCAACTTAAGGCAATCAGAACAGCTAGAAATGTAACATTCAAACTTTAGGTATCACAAACAGCAGGAAATCAGAAACCGTTAGCAATTCGACATTCAAATCTTAATTTCATCGCCTCTAAAAACTTGTTCCCACAATAAACGCATTGGACGTTGTGCATTGGTTGGAGAAGGTACGAAGCCATAACTAAGGCATTCAATTGAATACTGACAGCAATGTCTTCTTGTTCTGTACCATTTTTCTGATATGTTGCTTGCTAGCGTTACAAAAAGTAAAAAATTGTATCTCTTTTGCGCGGGCCACATTATGCAGTGTACATTTTTGTAGTATAATGCAGGACTTGACATTAAGCTTTTTCAAGTACTTGTCATTAAGACCAGTACTTGGACAAGTAAATGAATATCCGAGAGTTTAAGTTACTTGTCCAAATACAAAGTTTTGTTTGCTAGATGGCCAGTTGAATATTAGCCATGAAATATCACAGGTAACATTAGCCAGGGCCGTAGATACATAGCTAGATCTATTTTTCTCTGTAAATATTATTGAACTTAAGTTAACTTACCAGTCAGCTTTATTCGGGAACCCCCGACAGGTAAAACAAAACGTAAAAATGATTTAACAGGGAACTCCTCCACCCTTTTAGTTTAAAATGCCTTTAAATCTGTTATTTTGCTTTTCCCAGCTGTTCCTGGCACCTAGCCAGTTTTAGGTGCTTGAAGGAACATCAAACCGGTTCCACGGAGGGCCGAGTGTCTGCAGGTTTTTCGTTTTTTCCTGTAAATTGGTTCCAGGTTCAGACCTAAATAACCAGATGAGGGTAGACATAACCAATCAGTGACATAATTAATCAATCAAGTACAAGGTGAGAGGGAAAACCTGCAGACACTCGGCCCTCCGTGGAACCGGTTTGAGACCCCTGATCTTGAGCTTGTCCACAAGCAAATTAAACTTGAGTCGGGTCAAGGAAGTTGGCACTCGCGGGCAGTGGGGTAAATCACATTGCAGAATGTGGCATGACATAGCTTTTACCAGTAATAGCCTTTTCCAATCGGAAAACTGGAGGAGGAATTCATTTTTTGCAGATATTAATACATAGATTTTGGCAGAATAAATTTTGCAGATTTTTTAATGGAGTTTGACATTGTTTTGTGCTATTCAAGACAAAATAAACCTTGTTCATGTTCCATGTTTTGTGCTTTCACGTATTCTTTAATTCATAGACTTATTAAAGATGAATGATATTAATGTTTAATGAAGACTTATCAAGGCGACTGATGGTGATCCGCTTGTCAGGTGGCTGTTTGTAGAATATTGTTTATGTTTTATTGTGTAAGCTAGTTTGTGTTCATATGCTATGGTAACGTTGTATTGCAGTCATGTCAACAAAGCCAGTTTTACTGAATAGTGTTTTATTGGCATTCACGGTGTATCCCTCTGAGAAATACATTCTTCCAAGGGTAATATCAACAAAAAGGGCATACATTTTCCAGAGTTTACACAGTAAACACCAGTTGCATAAACTGGCAGTTTTAATGTTGCAAACCACAAGTTTTTGCAAGTAGTTGAAAATGTAAACTCCTATTGTTGTGAATCTTCGGTGTAAAACAAACGCCCCCCCATAGGACCTCAATGTACCCCGTTTTTAAATATTGCTTCCAGCGGCCCTGTTGTCCTCTGAACGCCCCCGTTGAGAAACACTACGTTACAGCATTGGGCAGTCGTGTTGTTGTGTCCATAAGCAAATAAATACACTTTAACTGTTATTTTCAATTGAATATTATGTATTATAATATTATCTTGGCCAGGTCGCAGTTGTAAATGAAAACTTGTTCTCAACTAGCCTACCTCGTTAAATAAAGGTAACATAAAATATATATAGTGTCCCCATTGTCTGCTTAATTGACTACATTCATCTTTTCGATATAGCATTCAATGTTGTTTTGCGATTTAAATAAAAAACGAATAGAATTTCGGTTCAGGAAAACCTGCTGAGACCTGCTGGTACTTCAAAACTACTGATCTAGATGGAGCGCAACGTGACTTCTAAGCCATATAAGGACTGACAGCTTTACTTCTATTTTAATGTTACACCTGTTTTTAAATCTATGCTCAACAAATCTTATTATTTTGCTTTTGGTATGCGGGATTAATTCAATTGAAATATTAAAGCATACGTCTAAATGTAGTGAATATAAACGTAGTTCTCGATTAGGCTATCAGCAGGCATTGTGTTAGGCAATCCCATCCCTGGTCAAGAGGGGTTTTCAGAACGATCTATAGTCAGAACGTTAGATTCCACAGCCACAAAACCCAGTTTGGAAACCAACATTTCTTTTTTTTGGTCTTTATTTTAGGTTGTGGTTAATCATGAGGTTTATGGTGGGGTTAATGTTATGGCTAAGGCTGGTTTAGATTTCAAATTATAATTGACGACGAGAATTGTAGAAGGTGGGGTTTCAGACTTAGTGGCTATAGAAGATAGTGACAACCGGCGAGAGGTTGGGATAGGACCCCAACATGCCAGCACAAGTATTGTACTTCAGTACTATTTTTTATTTTTGTAGCTGAATAATAAATTAACGATTGACAAAATGGAAACGGAGATAATTGACTCACTGGAAGATCTTGGGTATGTCGAAACATAATATGTTTTAGCTACCTTGCTAGCTAACTCAGCTGCTCCTAGCGGTTATCTAACTAGCTAACTAGCTGGCTAGTAACGTTACGTTGAAATCCTAGCCGATGTTTCTAACAGCTAGTTGATCTGCTTTACAAGGTCTTTCGTTAATTGTTGCATCATCCATTGCAAGTATTGTCTTATCGATGCTGTTTTTAAATTATATTTTGGACGTTAAAGAATTGACCACGTCACTTAATATCATATCTAATCCGCCCTATTATGTCACCTGGCGTTTGTAGTGATTACGCTTCAGATGTCAGGCACGCCCTCAGTTTAATAAATATACCATATCGGAAATCTGTATTTATATGCCAGACGGTCCTTATTCCATGTCTGATTGCCATTAAAATTAAAACAGCCATAACAGAGTTAGCCAATTCAATTACACTGTCGTTCTCCTCCTTTCATTAATACATTAAATTAACACATGGTATTGGCATGGGTTTTAGATGTTTTTGGTTTTGTTTTGGAGGTACCAAGGCCCTCTGTTGGAGGATGGTGCTCTGGAAGCTGCAGTAAAGGGTGGAGCAGCAGCACCCGAGTTCACCAAGCTGTGTGCCTGGATTGTCTCTGAGCTCAAGCTGTATTGTGAGCTGGAGGAGAACGTCAACGCCACTAACTGTTAGTATGTTTTCAGATGCACCCACTGCAGTTTTAATGAAATGGTATGTCTGAGGTTTTACGTCAACTCATAATCTGCCTTGACCAGGTCCCAGTGAGGCCGAGGGTTTCCAAATGGAGATGAGTGGTCTCATGTCAGAGCTGGCCTGTCCTTACAGTGTCCTCACCACGGGGGATGTCACTCAAAGGCTCCTCTGCAAACACAACGCCTTGCTGCTTCTCAGTATGTGAACAGCAAAAACTAAATCAACTTTCAGTGCAATTGTATTTTAACACATGGGTTTTGTGACAGGATGAGGATTTATTCTCTCTCTCTCTCAGCATTTCTGATCTCTGAGCTGGAGGCCTCCCGGATGATCCTGGTCAACAAGCCTCAGAAGGCTGCCCAGGAAGCAGGGGGTAGTGTTGAGTTTATGGAGCTGAAGGGGATCTGTGTGTCCTTGGGCATGTCCAAACCCCCAGCCAATATCACAATGTTCCAGTTTTTCACTGGAATTGAGAAGAAAGTCAGTCCATGTCACATAATTATCAATCTGTGTATTTTTGTAAAATACAGCAGAAATATGTCTACAGTCTGATCTTTCTTTCCTTAGTTGAAGGAAGCTCTAGCCAAAGTGCCATCAACTCATGTGGGGGGTCCTCTGATGAAGATGCCGCTGGGACCAGTTCACTTTGTAATACTCTGTAAAACAATGATGTGCATAGCAGTATACATTTTCCCACTTAGAAAAACCTTTTAAGTTGACTGTTTTTGAAACTTATGGTCTGTTTTACAGGAAAAAATTGAAGCCATCAATCAAGCACTTGTGAATGAATATGAAGTCCGAAGGAAGATGTTGTTGAAACGTCTTGATGTGACCGTTCAGTCCTTTGGCTGGTCTGAAAAAGCTAAGGTGAGACTGGTGAAATGGAAAATTGATTGTAAATGGAATAACAGACAGTTTGCATTTACAGTGCTGTAGTTGAGCACTGTATATAGAGTCTTACACTTTTTTTCAAATGTTGTTGTGCTATTAACTTCATTTAAAATTGACTCAGTTTCTGCCGTCAATCTACACACAGGCCAAATATCTAGAGTTTGCCATTTGACCTGTAAATATTTTAGTTCTACAGCACCCTGGCTTTTTATGGCCATGTGTATTCTCGACAAGCGTGACATGGATATCAGTTTAGCCCCTACATGCATTATGTATTTGAGAGAGATTTCAGTTTTTCATTTTCAATTAATTGGCACATATTTCAAAAAAATTGTGGATCTGTTGCAATAACGTGTTGTTGTTAGACATTTTGTCCTTGAACTTTACGTTGTTGTATTATTCCACAGAAACACTCGGAAAAGCTGGCCAGTGTATACCCCCCCCTGCGTTCAGCTCTAGCCACAAAGAGCAAAGTGTCTGTGGGCCACCTCTTTGCTGCACGGGAGGACCTCTCCAAAATAACACGCACAAGTAGTGGCAGGATTCGGGAGAGGACTGCTTGTGCCATTAACAAGGTAGGAAGCGGATTTTGCACTTCAGCAATTGCTGTAAATCTATGTCTATCCATAGCTACCTCTATGTCTATCCATAGCTGTAAATCTCAATCTATCCATAGCTACCATGTCTGCTGCAGTTTCTTAGATTTTGTTAATAGTTCATGTCAACAAAATGGGAAACTTATTTAGGTGCCAGGAAACACCATTTGTGTTGCACACGTTCTCCTGACGGCCTATTGGTGTTATTTTGTTGTCAGGTTCTGATGGGACGCGTACCAGACAGAGGTGGGCGACCCACCGAGATCGAGGCTCCCCCACCGGAAATGCCCACGTGGCAGAAGAGGCAGGACGGTCCTCAGGGGGGTGGACAGCATGGCGGGGGGGGGAGAGGAGGCAGGGGGGGTTATGAGCGAGGAGGGGGTTATGGGAGGGGTGCAGGGGCTAAGGTTCAGGGAGGCTGGTCGGAGGCCGGTGGGGGTGGTGGTTATCAGGGTCATTACCAAGAACGAGGAGGCCAAGGGGGTGGGGGGAGAGGGAGTCAAGGTGGTGGGAACTATCAAGGAGGCTTCCAGAGCCCCGGTTATTCTGCAGGACGACATCAGGGTGGAGTAGGAGGAGGTAGCTATCAATCGGATAACCATTATCAAGATGGTGGTCGCCCCCAGGACCGTGGTGGCCGAGGGGGTCGTGGCGGTGGGGGTAGGGGGAGAGGCGATGGTAGAGGAAGGGGTGATGGTAGGGCAAGAGGACAGGGGTCAGGCTGGGGAGGGCGAGGCGCTCAACCTTTAAACCAGGGAGGACAGTTTGAACAGTTCTTCCAGCAAGGTGGTCAGCAGTACAATCAGGCTGGCTTTAGTCAAGGGAGCAGGCACTACACTAGTTGAAAACCAAGTTCAAGCCACTGAACCAGAGGTTGTGCTGTAATACTGTAAAATGCCTTATTTTCTAATTGTCAATATACAGCATGGTTATAATTTCTTCCCTAAACAACAAGAATGTGGAGAGTGACCCGCCTCCAACTGATAGTGAGCTCATACAAACCAGGCCTTTTTGGAGTCCCAGGGACTTAAAACAAATGACTGTTCCCATGTGATCTTTTGCATACGTGAGGGCTTGTGTGTTCCAGTATCTTGCCTCATGAATGCTAAGCCAACAACGGTTGCTATTGTAACACAACGTTTTCAAGCCTTAACTTGGAGATAATTTTAAAGAGACTACATATTATAAGCGGACAATTATGAGCGTATTGTAGTCCATCCTTGGTTTTATTGATTTTGGTTTATACTTGAAAAGAAACCAGCTTTATTCTTTAGTGCTTTTTTGTGAATACACTTTTGTTTACATTGGAGCCTGAACAATGTTTGTTATTAACTGATATCTCATTTATTGCATATTTAAAAGACCCCACTTAATGCTGCTCAGATTCAGTAATGTACATACTTTGATATCAGAAAGACTGCTTGGATGTGAGAATGAATGAGGTGAGCAATAAAAACCAAAATAATGCAAATTTCTGGTCATTTCTGTTGTACATGCAGGTATTTCATTTAGTGTATTTTACAACTTCATGTAATTTTCTTCCGGAAATGTTGTCTGTGGTCAGAGTGAAACTCGTACAGTTATTTAACCTGCAATTACCACCAATATCCACATTTGGGGTGTTTTTGTGCATTTGTTTGTTTTTTAACCAGACCAATTCCTTTTAAGTAACATAAAAAAAAATAGATTTCAGATATTCTGTATACATTTTTTTTAACACGCATTTTTCCCCAGAATAATATGCACAAAATAAAAACTGTTAAAAAAAAGTTAAAATAATATAATTATCATATAAATTGTAACCGTTTGGCACAAACATTTTAAACAACAGGATTCTTGGTCCACTGCGGGATTTTATGTCGAACGGCAAGATACCGGATGTGGAACCTTTACACCAAGAATTTCTTCCGCTTTCATTCACACTATTATTAAAAAAAAAAGGTTATTAGTTAGCTCAAGACAATCGCTTCGAAAGCTGGTTATAAACGAGAACATACATTTTTTATAAAACGTTTGATCGCTTCCCTGATTAGATAGATATCCACAATTAATTTAACTGCCATGCTTTAACGTTTAAGATGTTTCGTGGTTTTATCCAACCGGGAGAACTTCCTCGGGGCCCTCCTCCGTTTGGCCACCCAAACCATGTACCTTCACCTGGTCCCCGCTATGGAGGACTCTTCGGTGCGCCTCCTGATCTTCCACCGCATGGACACCTACCTACTATTTCTGGTCGTCCTTTCTTACCTCGTGGTTTGGGTAGTGAATACCTCCAAAGGCCCATGAGGGAGCAGTATATTCATGTAAGTAACTAACATGTGTCTGCGAATCGGTTTCACCACAGCATCATGTCTTATTTTACTAAATGTTGTTTAGTTGAGGCAGTTAACTGACAACACGTTGGTATAGCTAACTTGCTATATGTTTTAATTTTTTATGCTTGGGTACTGGTACATTTAATGTATACAGCCAAAACACTAAAAGGTTTATGTTCGTACCTCAACTGATGTTTATACCTCAACTAGCCTCCACACTGCAGCAACTTCTCTATTGACCGCAGTACAGTGATCAGTCTGGGCAGTCAACAGATACTACCACCAGACACACCACATCTTCAGATGCCACAGTGGCCCGTCAATCCTTTAGAACCACGTCTAAGAGATGAGAGGTAGGGAAATGTAAAGGTTTATTGGACTTTGTGATGCATAGCCTAGTTCACAACCTCACGCAATTTAGTCTCTTTGCAATCAATAGGCATCTAAACTGCACTTTCTTGAATTTCAGTGTGAACTTGACAGCAGGAGAAGAATTTCTTAGATGTCTCGCAGCCAATAAACCAATCCCTGACTTCCTAAAAGGACTTCACCTGTCGGCAATCTCCACAGGGAAAGCAGGTGCATCAGAAGACCGGGGTTATGAAAGGCAGAGACTTCGGAGCCGTTCTCGCAGTCCGGCAAAGAAAAGTAGGGGAAGAAGCAAGAGCCGAGCAAAGAGCCTGGTGAGAAGCAAGAGCCGAGCGAAGAGCCTGGTGAGAAGCAAGAGCCGTCCACGCAGCAGAAGTCGCACGCGAGGGAAGAGCCGAGCCAGAAGCAAAAGTCCACCGCGGAGCCGGAGTCGCAGTCCTGGAAAGAGGGAGGCTAAAAGCAAGACGAGGGCTCGTAGCCGAGGTAAAAGTCAGACGAGGAGCAAAGGCAGAGCCAGGAGTAGGAGTCGCAGCCATGGAAAGAGTGGACCGGACCGCCACGCAGACCCCTGGGACAAAAGGAGCCGAAGCTGTAGCGGCAGCAGCGTCAGTAGCCACGTCTCGGTGCACAGCGACCTGCTGCAGGGCCTCCGGCGGGTCATGAACAGCAAGCAACTGGAGGACAGCGTGCCTTCCATCAAGACTGCCATTCTCACCATCCAGGTGCAGTGCGGGAAAGGCAGGGGTCATCAGGGTGCATGTCTAGTCAGGAATGGTTCTCCTGTCATGAGAGTATTTGATCCTTTGAGATTTTCTGTGTTTTTGTAGATTGTTTTTGTCACCGAATGTTGTCTCCTCGACTGAAACCTCATATTCATTTTGCGTACTTAATTCTTGTATTAATGAGCACAATTATTCGACACCAAATGCACTCATTTGAAAACATGCTCAATGCTCAATTACTTCAACCGAACATGTTTAATGATTTTGTTAATTCATTAAATGATATGCACACACTAACATTAATTCCAAAGGCTTTGAAGAAAAGTGTGCAACTATTCTGCTTTATTTATCATTGATGTATTTTCTATTTGTTCTGTAGGCCAATAACTTCAACAGAGAACTCCAGAGCCGCAAAGAAGTCCAGAGCAGCGGCCTTCCGGTATTGCCAGTATTGTCCAGCAGACAGGATTTTTTTCAAGTCCCAGAGGAGCCTAAGCCACTAAGTCATCAGGAATGCCCTCCAATGAAACAGGAGGAAACTGACAGCAATCTCCTTCCCCATGAAAGAGTTGGCAGTGACTTTTCCTGGCTGCAGGGCCCCAGGGAGGTCTCACCTGTTAATAAGCCAGTGGAGGTTGAGGATGAGGAGGATTTCCTCTACGGCATCCAGGATAACCAGGCGAAACCAACCCCAGATACTCAGCGTTTTGCTCCGTCAGTTACTCGGCAAAGCTCTGCAGAGAACTCCTCTGCGGGCGTTCCTTTTTATCAAAGCAAGAATATTTATGGGAACTATGGGGAGGTACGAGAACTCAAGATGCTTCCTCAACTGGTCCAGTCCAGCACGAGGCCTGAGCAGGGGGTACCGCCGGTCCCTTCTCCCGACACAAAGCCTTCGCCAGCTCCCACCGCAAAGGAATGTGAGAAGATCAAGAACATGTTGAAGAACATTGGGCTTAACATGGACACAACCGAGATCAGCAGCATGATGATCAAGCTACAGAAGCAGAAGCAGGGGAAGGTGCCAGAGCAGAAGAATGAGTCTCTGCAGCTTGCATCAGCACCACCTCTTGTACTTGGGGTGTCACAGGAGTCAAAACTGGACTCGCCAGGACTTGGAGCAGCACCAATAAAACAAGCACTGGAGTCATTACAGTCCATTATTAAAGGTACAAGCAATCTGTGAAACATTTAAATGTGAAAGGATGACACCTTGTAATGTTTCTAAGTGATTTATCATAAACAATAGTTTTTGACACTTGGGTTTTCATCAGGCATTTATATCCCTAGCAGGGGTGAAAGGTCTCATAGGAAGTTCTCAGGGATGTTCCCGAGAAGGTAAAAAAAGAAAGTCTTATGCCTCAGACATTTGAACAAAGCAAGTATATTAGGGTAGTATTTGTTTATCCAAAAAGATATGTTTATATAAAATACATCCTTTTAAAAAAAATGTGTATACAAATGCATTAGCGATACATGGGTTCCAGGCTTGGCAGCATTAAGCAGAAAAACGCGTAGTGCTTGAAGAACAAAGACGATGATACACCACTCGGGACAGTGTGATTCACATTGTGTTGTTGCTAGAAATGCACAACATGTAATTATATATAATTGCATGTTTTATGCACACGGCCCTACAACAAAATGTTCATGACAAGATTCGCCAAGAACCTGAAAACCTGGCATACAACTCAATATAGTTTTTATTCTTATTTTTTTCGAAATGGAAGCCAGGTTCCAGGACTATACTGATTTTGTAGAGTGAAAGGGTCATCATTTCAAACACCATTTTATTATGTTTCTGTAGTTCTAGTAGCAGTTCATTTAGTTGGAGGTGAAAGGGTAATGAGGGTCTTTGGGAACTACTGACCTATACTCCATTTACTGTTTTTACCTAATATTACTCATGTGACCGATTGCGTTTCAACTGTGTTTACAGCGAAAAGGGAGAAAAAGACAGATGATAATCAACAAGATGGAAGCCATTCCCAGAGGAATTCAGACAAACAAAAGGTAAGGTTTACCTGGTGGTATCATTCCAATAACACTACGTTCGCTGAAATAAACCCAACTATTGCTGTATGATCGCTACACTTCATCTCTCATGTACAGTATGTGGGGATGTGTTGACTGGTATCGTTCCAGAGCAAAGATAACAAGCAGGGTCAGAGGTCAAGGCAGGACCAAATGAAAAAGAAAGAGAC
Organism: Novumbra hubbsi; assembly: GCA_016801125.1. Lineage (NCBI taxonomy): Eukaryota > Metazoa > Chordata > Actinopteri > Esociformes > Umbridae > Novumbra > Novumbra hubbsi. The sequence continues at coordinate 6,534 of JACXGK010007330.1, read as the reverse complement.
TCTTCTGAGGGAACTATCGGAATTGCTAAAGCAGGATGGTACAGTATTTTCTGCATAGAAGCATTTTTGTTGTCATTTTTCCCTAGTGCTATTTCTCCTTAACACATTCTTATTCCTATGTCTTTAAGGGTCTACTTTCTTAATTCCTGTCATTGGGTTTTACTGCCAGAAGTGTGAGGAGTTCTTTGGAGACCTGAGCACGGCTGAGAGCCATTCTGCAACTCACCGGCAGAATGAGCCTAGCATGGCAAGTACCTAGCAACAGTCCATACCCACACACTAACCCCAACAGGTGACCCTGCACTAAATAGCCTTGTTAAACCCATGCACTGTACCTAACCCGGTTCATAAGAACTGTAAAAACTCCTAGCCGTGCGTGGCGTGGCGCTCCCGGCCGTGCGTGGCGTAGCGGTCCTACCACATTTTTTTCACCTCCTGCCATTGCTCACATTTGCTAATAATGATTATAATTTTAGTTTTTTTTAAGAGGGGGTCTGCGCCACTTCCAAGGATTTAGACAAGTTCCATGAACCAAATGATTGGGGGACAAAATGAAAACACTCCTTCTTACCTAACATTTCCTGTAGCAGCAGCATGGAGACAGGAGGCCAGGAGAGGACAGAGGACACCCTGGAACGCATCAGAGCAGACGCCCCTTGACCCCGGATAGGAGGGACCAGCGAGACACAAGAGGTGTGAGGCATTTTGAATACCACCGGGATCCGATGCACCCTGACCTGAAACACAAGCTGGACGAGGACCACCAGGGCCACAGGAGCCACAGGGACAGGGTGAACGAGGAACCACCTGAAAGCCCCAGGTTTACCAACGCCCGAGGGCACACCCCACCAGGTTTACAGAGGGCGGAGATGGGTAGCGCTGCCCCAGCAGTGGGAACACACGGCAGGGTGAAATCGGAGGAGGTAGAGACCAGAATCAAGCCCCTTGGGGACGTATGTGACAAAATGGACGACAAAGATAACGGAGGAAGCAGTTCCAGCAGCAATGACGAGAAAGGCAGATCTCCTAAGGGCCACAAAAAGAAGAAAAAGGAGAAAAAGAAGAAGAAGAAGAAGAAGAAGAAGAAGAAAAAAGATGAAAAAAAGAACAAAGTTGAGAAGAAAAGAGAAGGATGACAGAACTTCTTAGCTGCTGTGCCGTGTGTCTTGGGTAAGGGTTTCCGTGAAGGTTGTCGTTCATTGCAGTTGTTTTCAGACGTCTAAGCTTTAAAATGAGGTAAAAAGTGTATTCCTTTGACCTGTTTTTTTTTTTGCCGTCTTTTTTCAACTAACTGTCTCCGTTGTAGTGGATAGCAGCACATTCATTATATGCTGTTTCATGCATAAATGTAGAATTTCTAATGTACAGAACTGTTTTGCTGCAAGTGCAAAAGCGGCAGATCCCATTCTTCAAACTTTTAGTTTCCTCATCTGTATGGCACATTACTGTTATATTGGGACGTGGACAAGTTTGTGTGTACAGTGCCCTTTGTAAGTGTTGGGGCTGTGATGCTTTTTTTTCTTAATTTGTCTTAACTCAATAAGTCTGAAATTAATATCAGACAAATGCAGCAAGGTCTAAGTATAGATTCTTTAAAATCTATAGATATTTTGTGGTGTTTGTGTACAGATCGTTTCACCATTTCAACGTGACATTGGTTTTAAACATGCCAACGCATCAAAATGAATTGGGACTAGAGATTGATTTGGTCAATTGATAGCCCTTAAAACTCCCTGTGAATAGGAATTATATATTATTATAGAATATGAGAGGCATTTGCTTGCAGTTTAGCAGGCAAGCTGTTTCTATTCTAAATTAAATGGCCATTAGTAAGCCTCATGGTCTCTTCATAATACTCTTTTCCAAAACTCTGCACGCTCTTTTAAGTACCTTTTGCACTGTGACTTGGCCATCCTGTTCTTGTGGCTGACTAGTGGTTTGCATCTTGCGGTCCAGCCTGTGTTGATTTAGTATTCTACCTCCCGGTGAAGTATTCTACCTCCCGGTGAAGTATTCTACCTCCTAGAGAGTGTTCCTGTCTGTTTTTATGATTAAACAATTATTATTGTTTAATCAGAAAGTGTGATTTCTAAACGGTGCAACAACCAAATACATGAATCATCTCAGAGACAATTTGTAGTAGTTGTTGATATTGAAACAGATGGTTTATTGTATACAGCCAAAAGGAGAATAACATAACTTTTCCGGGATTTACATTGGGTACTTTGTTATATTTCACTTTGTTAAACCTTGATTTAGTCCTCAAGTTAATTTTTGCTATTAAAAGTCACCTATTACTGTTGTGTTCTGCCTGTGTTTTTCTTTTTAAGTTTAAATTGCAGTGGACATTTCATTAATTGATTGAGAAGTTCTGTTTTTGTATCCTCCGGTTTGATAGGAATACAATGGAGAGGCCAATGTAATGATGAAACCTTGGTCTTTATCCAAATTGGTCATGAGCTGTGGGGTGATTTGTCTATTGAATTCTATTACTTGCTATCTGTGAAATAAAGCTGATTACATTTGTTTTTTTCCCCCCAGTTGGACTTCTAAATATCTTGTCTATATATTATTCATTCATTTTCCATTTTATCTTGAGGGCTCTAGTCCCTAAAAACAGGATGCATCCCCACCACATAATGCCTCTGTCAGCATGCTGTATCGTAGGGATGGTGGTCTTTTGGTAATGTGCCATGTTGGGTTTGCACCAAACCACTAATGTTTTCCCACATCACTAGAGACTCTCCTTGCATTTTTTGGCATACTTCAAATTGACTTGAAGGTAGGCTTTTGGAAGTAAAGTAAAGACTCCATTCTTGCCACCTTTATATAAAAATATTCTGACCAGGCCATAAAAGCCTATGGTGTCAAACACCTTCCACTTCCTAATAATGACTGTGCTGCCAGGGGGTTGCCACATCATCCGGCCCACATGGGTTCGGTGGTGGTCTGGGGAGGCATATTGGAGGGACGTACAGACCTCCGTGTGCTAGCCAACGGTACCCTGACTGCTGTTGGGTAACAGGATGAAATATTCAAACCCATCTTCAGGCCTAGTGCTGGTGCAGTGGGCCTTCATGTAGCCAGGGTGTGTAGACAGTTCCTGGATGATGAAGGCATTGCCATTGACTGGCTCTGACATTCCCCAGACCTGAATCCAATTGAGAACCTCTGGATAGTTACGAATCGGTGCATCCAACACATGTGGCGGCCATAATCACTACTGAGTCAAGTTATGAGTATTATTGGTTTCAATTGTTTACTTTGATTTTTGGTGTTTGAATGCAGCCGTCAATCTGTGGTTTGGGTTTCCATTGACTGTTGTTATGTCATTTTATTCTCAACAAATTACAGTAATGATTTTGATCTGGTATTTAGATGTTTCCTAACAGCAGTGTAGTATGTTTGCTTTATAATTCACCACACAACAAAAGCAACATATGGAAAATGTTGAGTAGCCTATATCCTAAAATCATGTTTCACTTTACATTGGTAGATTCCAATCAATGTTAAGTGTTGATTGAAGTTGAATAATTCAGCTAGACCAGAATTTATTAGGATTGCTATTACAAGTGTGTTGGAGACTTATTCAATGATGAGAGTTTCTTTTAAAATATAATTTAACTTCACCAAGGTTTGTGTAGGTATCTGAGGGTAAAACAATCATAATTTAACTGAACATACAGACATACCCACACATTGATGTCTGTGCTATTGTTGCAAACGTGTTTGTGAAAGGGCATATGAGTAGAATGTTATGGCCGTTTGCGTTGGACTTTCTAATGCTCAAAATGTACCATTGGAGGGTGCACGGATTTATTTGGAAATTGGTTGTTTCAGTACATTTACATTTCAGTACTGCATAAAGTGCGCATATAATATGTCGTGTTTTGAACTATGTGCAAGGTTTGTCTATCATTTAAAACCTTTTAAATGATACACAATTTAGAACAGGCCACTTTACGGACAGCTCCGTTTAAAACTAGTTTCACTTGAGTGCGACTGACAAATCAAAATTTTATAATTGAACAAAGATATATAACGCGTAGGCTAGAGAAGACACATGGGCAGAACCTATGAAATAATGACTCTAAATAATTCTAAAAATGTTCCAAAAACGACTGAGAGCAGCCCAGTTCAATCCTGCTCTGACTTCGACTACCAGCAACTTGGATTACTCTCACCGTGGAGTGGAAGTGACGACGTCCTTCTTTAATTTATACATCCGGTGGGTTGTCTGGTTCCACAAACGCGTGCAAATGTGACAGTAATCACGAATTGTCTGTTATAAACGTTTAATTTACGATTTCATCAACTACCATGTAGCCTCTGCTACTGCGACAGGTACTGTGTTTTCCCAAAATGTTATGTGTCTTGAGATATACGTATTTACACTAATAGCTACGGTGTAACAAGCTCTGAATACAATATTACAGTTACTCCGATATCTTGTTAGCCACACACTGCTAATACCGGTAATGGCTGTCTTAATAATATAATGGTGCTACTCGCCACTTTACGCCCCGTTTCCCTACTCTAACAAGTACTAAAATAATGCCTTTACAAATCTTCTGTTTAACTAAACAACGCTAACGGTGTATTTTATAAAAATAACAGATAGATAGCATACAACCTGTATGTGACTCGTAGTAGAATAAACAGGCTAGCTTTGCAGATACATTACACAGGTAACTGAGTAGCTAATCATGTACAACACGTGGTACGGTTCAAGTTTTTATCAGTTGATCTATTAAATTTGACAGGAGATATGAAGAACAGAGGTAGCCTCGGCGGAGGGGACAACAGACTTAAGCAGAGGGTTGAGGAGGTAAATCAAGTTTTGAACTAGCTTCGCACGTTAAACACCGCCACATAATTTAAACCGTGTCGTTACTGCAATTAATTGGTGCGATTTTGTTTTCTTTTTAGTATTTAAGTAACCACGATGGGCAATATGTTGACATTATGTCAATGGCGCAAGATCTTCAGAAACTCTACAGGTGAGTTAAATAGTGTCATAATTTCCCCCATGTTCTCTTTTTACAGTTTTGCTTTAATAAAAATTTGTACAAAGACACAGTTAAAGTCTAGGAATAAACATGCATTGAGCTTGATTTTCTTCTAATTCTCTGTTCATAACATTGGTCTGTTTGTTCACTGTGCTGTATACTCTATTCTCCTCAGAATGGAGTATGGCAGACGAAACAAGACTGCATTCAGGATTCAGGTGGAAAAAGGTCAGCAAAACATTTTTATTCACAGAGATGATCTAATAGTTCACTTTGCATGACATTTTTGAATAGTCTTATCTATCTGTTATCTGAATTTGTTATCTTGCACTTTGATAAAATCATGTTAGCCAGTTTCCTAAAGCACAGGAGATTTCATTATTCTCTTTGCCTCTTGCTTTCCAGTTCATGGAATGATATGCGATGAATCTGGACTCACAGATCTAGAGAACAAACACTTGGCCAAGAGAGCCAGACACGTTCTGAAGGATGCTGGGTAATTTGGATTCAATTTCAGCATTAGCTTTTGCCTAAGATCTTTGAGTTTAAATATAGAACCTGATGTTAGGTGATTTAAATTACAGAATAATATGTGAGGGTCTGACCTTTATTAAAGATAGAACCTGATGTTTGGCTATTTCAATTATACAGTAACTTATGAGGGTCTCACCTTTAATGAAGATAGAAAGTGTTGTTTGCCGGACTTTACACCCAGGTAACGACCAAATCAACTGTAAGAAATTCCTCTGGACAGTTGAGTCAAAGGTAAAGTGGTTTGGCTGCAAGCTAACAAATTAGCGATGGTAGGTAACAGAATGGTTGGCAACTCCAATCTCAATCCTGTCAAAATGCTGTGTTTTAAGTGGGTTTTGCATGCAAGAAAGCCCTCCAACATGACATGTTTGAATTAGTACTCTAAATAGGTTTTATCTTTGTCTGTTAAAGTTATTGTAAGAGTGATAAACTGTTACAAGAAATGGCTACATGTTATTTGAAGGGGCAACACCAGCTGTTGAAGCTAGGGATGTACTTTTTTTTAATTTGTTTTTTTATCCTCAAAACTATGAAAAAGTTTAGCGAAGTATGATCCATGTGACTTTATATTTTTGCCTTCTTAATTATTTGTATCTTTGGATATTGCAGAAGCAGCGGGCAGGCTACATGTTGTATTTGGGCTAACCCTAATGGAGCAGAAATGGAGGAAAAGTGGGAGTTGGGATTCATCTACTTTGAATGTGCTGTTTTTGTCATTATTGAAATTATCTCTGCAAGGAAATCTAGTTTCTAGGCAGCCTGTCTGTGAATTGCTTGCTTGAAATACTGCCTAGTTTGCCTAAATTCACTGCCTTTTTGACATTCTTATGTTTGCAATTGCCTAATGTTACATCTAACTTATTCTATTGTACAATGTGTCAATTTACGTGGAGTTCTAGTCTAGAACAGACTTAGACCGGACTATCCCTTCAGGGCAGGGGTGCCCAAACTAGGGCTCGACTTAGACCGGACTATCCCTTCAGGGCAGGGG
>JACXGK010007329.1:0-25647 GCA_016801125.1 Novumbra hubbsi | reverse complement strand
ACATGTTATCCCACAGACCCAGTGGAAGACAGATAGAGAAGGGCACACTGGACCCACATGCTAATAGACACATGTTATCCCACAGACCCAGTGGAAGACAGATAGAGAAGGGCACACTGGACCCACATGCTAATAGACACATGTTATCCCACAGACCCAGTGGAAGACAGATAGAGAAGGGCACACTGGACCCACATACTAATAGACACGCTATCCCACAGACCCAGTGGAAGACAGCAATGGGCATTCTGTCTTTAAAAAGAAACCGGCTCATCTGGCACCATTAAGCTAAAGAGCCATTCATTTGGCTCTTAGAAATGTTCTTAAACCTCTCAAATAAAGCCTATAAAGTTCCTGCTATTGTGTCAGTTGAAATAAAGACACACTGATGGCCTGCCAAAAAGACTATGATTACAGGCACTCTCCTCACTATCCATTGTTCCTTCAGTTAGGAATTACATTTTTTTAATTATGTTTGCAGACACTAAAAAAGCACTTATAACAAGATTCAAATAATAGAGAGCCAAATCAACATCTTTTTCAGAAACGATTCGGATCCCGATGTGCAGAGCCAGTGAAAAGAAACATTTTATTTGTAAACCTCCCAGTACTTACACACAGTCCAAGTGAAGTTATGAGTTTGTCCAAATCATAATTTGCAGTAGGATAAACAGTTGATATTCTAAACCGTTTAGATGTACTTGTTTTATAACAATAAAACATGGCTCTGATTTGAAACCAAACCTAACTTAGAAATGTCTAATAAAGCCTTCACAGGAAAGAAATACACGAAAAGATTCACAGTTCACTCGCATGATTACTCCTCAAAAGAGAAACAGATTATGTTAAAGTATTAGCTTGGCTCCAATTTTAGTGCAACATTTTATAAGAACACAAAGTTCGCGACAACAAAGCCAGAATGATAAAACATCCACTTTAATGCATTGATGGTGTTTATTGGTGACACTTTGGGGCTGTTTCCTGTTTGTGACATATGGAACCTTTACGACACCCCCTCATCCCCTCCCTGTTGAGACCATGTGGAAAGACCCAGTACTGGTATAACTCCAGTATCACCAATATCTCCAGATACATCCACAGGCCATGAGAACAACTAAAACAGCTGACGGAGACAATGTGCCTCCTCCCCAGTGGGAAATGAAAGGGAATATGAAACCCTAAACACACGGTAGGCCCCCCCTGGGGCCCGGAACATATACAGCCACGCCTCATGACGGCACTGAGCTCCTTGGCATGGGGCGAACTAATAGCTAACGGTTTCCAACACATGTTTTGTATCAGCTATAACAATAACTAGCTAGCAATGTTGTCTATGAATGTGGGTTGGTTATAATATTTATTTGCTGCACCTACTTCACTCGGATGCCACAGTCAAACACATTCTGTAAGAGGCACAGTTTAGCTACAAACTCAAGGCGTTTAAAATGAAGTAGTGGTTCTACAGTGGTTCTATATTTAACAGCTTATTGACTGTTAATTGATGTGATTTCTCTTTTGTTTTCTATGCCCAGACACAGTGAATGAGGGTCAGGAAGAAGTCCAAGGACTACAACATGTTGATGTTGCTCTTGGTTTAGGTGCAGTGGATGGGAAACACATTAGTAGTCTCCCCCACAAGGTCTGGATCTACATTCTAGGACTACAAGAGGTCCTTTTCCATTTTGTTGATGTTGGATGGAACGGATGTGTTTAGATCGGCGGGGTGCTTGATGGATGTTCTTTACATCCACAACTAACACGGCAGCGAGAGCCAAGCAGTACAGAAACACACTCTGCAGTTCATGTCAGACACTGGTGCAGTTCATTATCAGGGGGACATGATACACACAGATAAGACATTTAGCTTAGCAGTTTCAACCATTCATGTCGCATGTTCAAAAGCAATGAAACTTAAATATTTTCTTTAGAAATGCACCAATTTGTTTTTTTTTACATTTAATCTTAAAAACGTTATCTTCATATATATTTTAATAACAGACTCGCCAAAATAAGTCTGATAATGAATAGAAAATGCATAAATTATATGATTAATTTACATTCCCTATGTCTGTATTTGAATATCACACAATGTCCGGTAACAAATGTAGTAGATAAGGTAGGTAAGGTATTTAACTCTCAAAACGACTTTAAGAAATGTATTTGTTGGTCTTTGGGTATTAGGTCATTTGCAAAGGAGTAATTTGTTTAAATTAGCCATGTTTCTGAAGATCTTTAAACGCTCTGACATGGTTTGCAGCCTTGAAAACACTTAATTCTTCTAGGCAGGGCATTAAGTTAACTTTTTTGTAGATAAAATAAATCAACCACCTACTCATTCTGTATGCCACCCCATTCTTTTCACACCATAAAACAAATGAGTACTGTTGAATGATTCAGAAAAAGAATACAAGTATTTCAAGTGACAGGTTATGTGGTATATAGTGGTGAAATAGTATGAGCCATAATCCCCATAAACCCTTGGGGCACAGCTTTTTCTGTTCTTACACCATTCATTTCTTCCATAGCTCATTTTTAGATTAGTTCAAAAGTTTGTTTCAAGTAGGCTTTCACTAACTCCCCACTTATATCATTGAGAAAACACAAAACCTATAGGACAAGTTAACAAAACTGCTAAATATAAGCTAAGATATACTTATAGAGCTAATTGAACCACATACGTTGACAAACATCACCCTTTCCTGACAAGATTTACATGGTGAAAATGACTCTAAATAGAAGACATTCTAAAATTCTTTATGAAATAAATGAATGTTGAAATGAGAAAAGACAGAGGAACACAACTCAATTTACCAATCTTGTGACCTCACCTGAGCCTACTCCAAGCCACAATATCACAGATCAGAGATGTTCAGCTGTGTCTAACAGAATCTGACCGTCCTGTAATTTTGTGGCTCGCAGTTGCAGTTAACATTGAAAAGAACAAAGAAAAAAACAAAAACGAAACACTGGCTTTAGGAGATTTTTGGGTGAAAATTCTCTGTGCTTCTCAAGTCACACATGAATACAATGGCACCTGGAGCTCCAACCAGGTAAGAACAGGGTTGTAACTCGACACATTATCCTCCAACAAGGAGATGGCGGTACCCTCTTTCTAGCTCACTTTGACCTTTACTTCCGGATTCTTCTCCCATTTCCCTATTGCCTTAGAGCTAGCGCCTAGCAATTAAGCAACATGAAACGCTATATGCTACGTGTTAACCATGGGTGGTCAGCAAAACACAGCATGAGGAGAGTAAGCGACCATAGTTAACATCTCCAAGAGATCACAAAATCTACAAACACTGAACACTGTGCCGCGATTGTGCTGTAACAGACGGCTGATTGGGATATACAGCATATGTGAGTGTTATAATTTTTTTTAATTCAGACATTCCAGTAAGCGCTCTCAAATCAAATGACCTCCAAGTACAATGAACAAACCTCTACAGTTCTACTGTACCTCAGTGTTAGACTAAACCCACTAAAATCTTGTTCGGCTAGATCTATACCCAGTCGAAATGTTAAAAGGTGTTGATGCATTCATTGAGGCCGGCCTGATGAAGGAGGCCTCCCCATTAGAAGTCAAGGGCGAGGGACTCATGCTTATAACAAATGTAGTGACAGGTTAAGATCAAGGGCTGTGCTGACATTCTCCCTGCAAAGGTCAATGTATGGTGGGCCCCGTGATGAAGAAACGAGGGCTCTGCCATCATTGCCAAGGCAAAAGGTCAGACACAAGCTGATTGGTGATAGAACTATCAAATTAACCAATCAATACACGGCTGGGATGGGAGGAAGGAGTCCCCCGGGGGAGGGGAGACAGGCCGGACCAAATGCCAAGATGTCAATAGCTCTCCTCCAGAGAGGGAAAGAGGAAGAACGAGAGAGAGAAAGAGGGAGGGAGAGGGCCCTCTGTCCACAGCTCGCCCATCCAGCCGCTGGAGTTGTATCCTCAAGCAGGAGCGTAGCAGCACCCAAGTTACAGATCCAACCCGCCTCTCAGCTTCGCTCAAACACATTCCCAACAGCAACCATCAGACAAACATGCAACTGCTTGATTGATTGTCAAATAGATTTTTCAAAAAGCAAAAACATGTATTATGGTAATGCGCTACACAGCATGCGCATTCTTCTGCATCAAGCCTGAAACCTCCGGAAGCGATCCATAATGGAGCTGTGCGTTTCATTACCGGTGCAAACTTCAGCACACATCATTATCAGCGCGTCCGTTGGCTGGGGCCCTCTGACTTTAAAAGGTCCAGACAGTTGTAAAGCCGAACTATATAACATTAAAATGAATTGTGAAATACAAGACGTGCTCACGAGGCTGGCGAATCCAAAAGACACTTAATCCTAACTTAATCCAATCATCTTAATCCAATCCAATCATTAATCCAATGTTAGACGAAAGCGCTTCCGACTTTTATCCCACCTTCTAAGGAATGCCTTGCAGACTGACCATGAGTTAGACATATTGCACCTTGGCAGATCAAATGTACGGTACATTACCTTTTTCCTGTTAACAGGGATTGCTATTCTTAATTTGAATGCTTCATATCTGTGCGTTTTGTATGGTTTGCCTTTTTATTTTAAAATACTGCTGTAATACAGGGCTATACAATTAAAGAGTCCTGTGCCTCAGCTTGACTTCCTTGGGTTAATAAATGCAAAAAAACAATATAATAAATAAAAAGCTGATGAAAACCCTGATGTTTCTATACATGAAAAGAAAGTGCCAATACCTTCCAGAGGACCAGGAGAAGTAGTGTAAAGGAGTACATGAACGAGAAAACTAGTGTTCCCATTTAGCAGTGGTGCTTCAGCACAAGAGGTATTAATCCCCATCCACAATTTATTGCTGGAGTGCAATATCACTTCAATTCCCAAGTGAGAGCCAGGTGCTTTGTACCAATCTTCTCTGAAGCAGGACTACTCACATATTACATGTCCGTCTTTTTCACCGACCTGCCCCACTGTGTCACCCCCCCCCCATCCACTAAAGAAAGGCAGGGCCATGGGTTATTGAAAAACAGCTGTTCATCTGGGGATTTTCCTCGAATCGTATGCTATTTATAGTGCTGCAATATCCCTTCCCGGGTAATTGTTTTGGCCACTAGGGGCACCGCCAAGCCAACCCTTACAAGGACATGGTATTAATTACCCATCTGAACAGGGCATTTGTATTGGCAATTAGCAACGTGTAAAAACGACGGCCGTCGTCTTTGGCAGACTACCGCGTGCTCCTGAAACCGCGTTCATCGACAGGAACGTTTGGGCGCGAAGATACCCGCTGGTAGAATTGCGAAGCGCCCAGGGGTCATTTGTTAGACCTGGGTGGAGGAGAGAGAGTCCATTAACACCACCGCCACCACCAGACAGTCGAGCTGGGAGGTGATCAAGGGCTGCTGCTCGTCTCAAGGTGCTGAGCAGGAGGAAATGGCGGAGGGGTTGCGGTGCCTCCTCTAGTCCGGGGCTCCCGTACAGGACAGATTCTGTGGGCACTTCTCTCTCCCCGGGCACTGGTATCCCCCATCCCCTCAGATCTCAATTAGGCAGCAATTAAATCACCTTGCCCTGCTCCATGCAAGCTGGTCAGGGGGAGGTGGGGGAGACGCGGGGAAACAAGTGTCAGAGGGAGGATTGACATGTTCTCTATGTGGACTTTAAATAGAGAGGCCTTGCCAAGAGGTTGCATTGTGAAAACATGCCTTTGTTTAAATTCCTCTTGAATGAGGTGGCATGATCTTTTTCAAGTACATTTTGTACTTAAGACGGAAAATGTAAGCGCTAATTGTGACGCTCTGTCATCTGGCTCAATGTATAAAAATCTTTTTCCTGAATAAATGAATGAACGTTAACAAGCCAGAATATGTGTCTTAGACTCACTTCATACGCACTGCGTTGTGCAACCAGACAGATTCATCCCGGCAGACTAATCACCCCAGAACAGAACTATGTGCACTTGGAACAGTAGACGCACGGCGTGAGATGTTACCGTGTTCTGTGTGTCTCCTGGTTAGATCCCGATGGTCCCAGGCTACCCACAAACATACATTTCTGTAGAATTTCAATGTTCCTTAAACTACGCAGTTCAAACTTGCATTGCAATTAAAGATTATTAAAGTGCAGTGCAGTGAAATGGGCACTGTGACTCTGCTGGGACTCCGTACATTTTTGACCTAATTAATGATTGTTTTAAGCCTAATATTCACACGATTGTTATTCTGTTGGCGTGTCTGAGAATAGAGAACATAGATTTCCATTATGTGATGCTTATCCAAAGGGGAAATAGTTTGGGGAAAAATGTCCTCATTTGCATGCGTTTGCTGTTACTTGAACAATTTGCTCTGTTTAAGGAAAGTGAAGACCTGGGGTACTCTTAAGAAGGATCTAACATGTGTTGTGTAGTTGGGTTGTAACAAGGGAAAAGCAAATGAGATAACATCAGAACGAGGATTACAGATAAACTGTGTACTACTCACGATAGATTCTATATGTTAATGTCGGGCTTTAGGGCAAACACTTAATGGAAGTCCAACAATATTATCAGACAACAAAACAACACATGGCTAATAATATCTGCATCATTAGCTGTACGTGTCAAAAAAAACCCGTTAAATTAAATAAATTGATGTAAGTTAATAAAAAAAAGGCATAATCGTAATGTGTTTGAGGGACCTATTTTAACAACATATAAATACAAATGCAACACTGGCAGCTGAATGAACTCAAGGGCGGTATTGGAGTTGTAAGTGGGGTTTCTATAGGATGAGTAGTGGGACTGAGATTCGAGCGTGGCTTTACACACTAAAAGGTGTCTTAGTTTACATAATCATTTACATAATGCTTCCGTTTACATTGGCAAGTGCCTACTGATATGCTGAGAGAGGATTGTAACCAGGGGATACGTGCACGTAGCACCTTGACCTGCCCCTTATCAGGTAGCCAATATCAAATATATTTAGCTACACCAAGAAGAGCAATAAGCAGGTTAATTGCAGTATTTTGGCGTTTGCAGATGCCATGTTATACCGACTGAGCCACACGGAACCTTCCTCCCCCTCAAATACTCCTTGATATTTAGGCAAAATGGTGCCAGTTTGTACATGCATTTCCCCATCTGACAGTCATATGAGCATTCTACATATCGTTACACCATCCTACGTCATACTGCACTTCAAACATTTTAATAGAGAAAGTGTGGTCATAATTATTGTTATTTCAGCAATCTTCCCCAGACTTCCTAGACGTCCCCAGCCTGATGATCAGAGCACCAGCAGGGGAGATTAGTTTCTAGGCTGCGGATGACAAAGTGAACTTGTCATTCTCCCAGTCGCTCATTTGGGAACTTTAAATGTGACTTTGTGATCTGATATTTTACAGCAAGGGGTTTCACTACGCCCATTATTCTTTTGCTGACACATCTGGTGATGTTTAACACATCGGCACCAAATGTAGTCTAGAGGAAAGCACCCACTTAGCCATTCATTTGAAGCATTCGTTTAAGTTACTGTAGACTTAGGTGGCGAGCTCCTTTAAAAAAGAGGCGTGCCTAATTTAGAGTGGAGGGAGGAGGAGTATGCAGGTGTGGGGAGTCAGGGAGGAGGAGTATGCAGGTGTGGGGAGTCAGGGAGGAGGAGTATGCAGGTGTGAAGTGAGGTGTTGGTGTCAAGACTGTGTCAGCCCCGTCCACTGGATTCCTCATGAGCAAACAAGCCTGTTATCTGTTAGAAAGGCAAACAGTACTTCGCAAACTCCTCGTCCACATTTAATGTGTTGGTGGAACATTCAACAGAGAAGTGGCAGGTTTCCTTATAATGCCATTCGTGTGGGAATGGCCTGCCCTGTCAGGTTAGTGCGGAGGTGACTGCGTTGTGATGGAGGGAGGCTGGGAGCTGGTAGGCGGTGGAGGGAGGGGGGGGGGCAGCATGGTGTTGGCTGTCCTCTGACAGACATGTAGATGGCTATTGATCCCTGGGTTGCGGCCGTCCCAACACATTGACAAACACAGGCGCTCGTCTCAGTCCACAACGTGCCAATAGCTTCACACAGACAGCCAGAATCCCTATCCAGCCTTCTAATGACTGCATACCAACAACAGGAACAGTCGCCTGTCTCCATCGTCAATGTACGTATGCTAATAACTAACAGACGTTTACATTATTTCAATTTTGAGTCTTTATTATTATTATTTTAAAAAAAAATCTCCCCAGTTGTTTCCAATTGCGCCGCTCGCTAATCCGAAATGCAGAATCAGTTACTCTGGATGGTGCTCGGCCAAAATGCACCGTCCTCTGCAATACCGTCAGAACACCTCAACCAGGATCAGAACCCATGTCGCAGTGACGCTGCAGAATAAAACACGTCTAAATTGAATCATCCCCCCTATATTTTCCCGGACACCCTTAACATAACACGATACCATTTAGACACCGCTGTGACTTTCCCAACCGAATGTGGAAACCCTTGGCAGACGACCATCACAAAGCCATTAGTAGAGGACCTCTAGTCAAACGGCTGCCTCTGCCATGCATGCTGGTTTGTTGGCGTCGGGTGCAGAGAAAACTAGACGAGAGCCAATCTGCTATTGTGGTTTGCATGGCGGGGCGTGTCCTGGCACCAGGCTGCATTCCAACACTGTATAGAACGCTGTTCAGTTAGCGCCATAGGGTTCGGCTCAAAAGTGACGCACTATATAGGGAATAAACCCCATATTGGGACGAAGCCACGGCCATTCCAGACGGGAGTGCCACCTCCTCGTCGGTAGCGACACACATCACCACAGAGCCTAGCCGGCCCTGGGCCCTCTTCCATGTTACATTATGCAGAGGCACTCCCGCTAATAAATCTTTTTTAGCTAATGCTTTCCAGATGGAAGCTGCATCTCTAGTTTAACCTTCCTAAACCCTTCCAAAGAATTCCTCCCACTGCTGGCTCCCCTACCAATTTATCTGCCTTTGATTGAAATGGCATCAATAACCCCTGACAATGGTGTAATATCATTACCGCTGGCTTATTGTCTTTGGGGCTAGCAAGCTGTCTGGCGATGAGCGCACTGCGCCCACCAGGGTTGTTGCCTGGAATGTTCCGTGCGCCCTCATTCCAACAGCATTTGGGGCGGAGGTACAATCAGACGAAAACACGAACGGGGCTGTCTGCGGGGAAATGTATGAGTCATGACCAGTGTATGTCTGTCATGACTGATGCCTGCATCAGGCTCAATCTGGCCTATTTTGGGTTCAGAAATACATTTGCAAACAAACCCTGATCATGACAATGTACCATTGAGTTAGTAATGTACCATTGAGTTAGTAATGTACCATTGAGTTAGTACTGGTTGCTATTATGTGACTATAAAGGACACATCAGAAAATCCAAATCTATTTGTCACATATATTCTCCTAAAATGCTTAAGAAATTGCCCCATTGATCAGAAGACCAGCAAATAATGCAACTGTTAGAGTCTTTTGGTTGTTAATCAATAAGAAACAGAAATGACCTGTAATAATCAGTAGGATTTGAGAAAAAACTGAAATATTATACATTTGACATATCTGAAACACAGATCCTTTATGGATTTCTAGGCCTATGTCCTCATTGACTTTGATGATGTGGGGTAGCAGACTGCTAACCCATAATATGCTAATGGAGCGTGAAATGGTAGATATACATAGCAAACGTGAAATCTAAATAAGTATGTGAAGAATAGAGGTCTCAGTGTAGATTTGTATAGCGGAGTTATATGTTTCAGCAGTATTCCATGCTTCTTATAATTCCATGCTTTTTAAACATGAAATTCAGTTTTAGTCTGTTATTATGTCATATCAGCCTTAATATACACTGCTCCAAAAAATGAAGGGAACTCTTAATCGAGTCCCAATGCCGGAAATATAGATCAAAATCTTTACTGTTCATTGTGTAATTTGTTGAGAACAAAAAGATGTAACAACGTTCAATGGTAACCACAATCACCAACGGATTCAAACTCATCCTGAAAATCTAAGTAAACAATAGAATTTACAGGCTGTTCCAACTTCATTGCTGTGAATTGGCATCAATGCCCTTGTCCAGGAACTGCCTACACACACTGGCCTCATGGTGCCAGGCATTGTCCTGCAACAGGAGGAACCCAGGGCCCACTGGCCACATGAGGCCGGGCATTGTCCTGCACCAGGAGGAACCCAGGGCACACTGCACCAGAGTAAGGTCTGATGGATTTCGTCTTGGTACCTAACAGCAGTCGGCGTACTGTTGGCTGGTGCATGGAGGTCTGTGCAACCCTCCAAGGATACGCCTCCCCAGACTATCCCTGACGCAACACTAAAGTGGTCATGCTGAATGACGTTACAGGCAGCACAACGTTCTCCACGGCCTCTCCAGACTCTCTCAAGTCTGTCACATGTGCTCAGTGTGAACCTGCTCTCATCTGCCAATTCTGGTGTTCTCTGGCAAAAGCCAATGGTGCTGAATGGTGCTGGGCTTTGAGCAGAGGTCCCCCTGGAGGACATTGGGCCCTCATGCCACCGTCATGGGGTTTGTTTTTGATGTTGATCAGAAACATGCACACCAGTAGTTATTTTGTAAGGCTCTGGCTGTGTTCCTCCTCGCACAAATGAGCAGAGGAACAGTCCTGTAGCTGGTTGATGCCCAGTCCAGCTCTTCTCGTGAAACAGCCCATTTCCTGGTACCTCCTCCATGCTCTTGAGAATGTACTGGAAGACACAGTAAACCTTCTTGTGATGGCATGTATGGATGTGCCATCCTGGAGAAGCTGGACTGCTTGTGCAACTAGAATGGGCTGCAGGTTACCAGTAAGGACACTAGCAAAACACAAAACTAGAGAAGAATCAGTCAGGAAGGATAAGAAAAGAGAACAATTATTTGTGGCCACCACCTGCAAATCCATTCTCTTTCTGGGGGTATGTCTTGCTTTTGCCTCTCCAATGCACCTGTTGTCACTTCCGTTTGCACCAAAACAGGTGAAATTGATTCACAATCGCTTTTGCTTCCTAACTGGACAAATTGATGTCCCTGAAGTTAATTGACTAGGTGGTATACTGTGAGGATTGCATGTTCACTTTTTTTGAGCAGTGACAAATAAGTAACTGATGTAGTTGTGTGTGCAGAGACTAGTTGCTCTTTGTATTGGTTATTGTAACAAATTCAAGTTAAGGCTTCAGGCTAACAAGGGATGAATTAAAGCAATTTGCTTGGATTGAACTACGTCTCAGAGGTTGTATAGTTCAGTTGGCAGCGCATGGTGCTTGCAAGGGTTTGGATGTGGGTTTAACGCCCACTGGTGGGGGACAGTTTACGCTTGTATGACTGCAGGTTGCATGCATAAAAAAGTTGCTTGCAAAGAAATATTATATAATATACTATATTATTACTTAAATTACCTTAAAATAACATGTTGTTTAAACATACCCAAATCTCATATTCATAAAATAATGTAATGTAATAACGTAATTGTAAAACAGTTTTCTCTAAACGCACACAGTTGTATTTCCCTTAAGTTACGGTGCATTATTTCTGTTATATATAAATACATTATCCCAGTTCTCATAAATGACATGGCTCTACGTCTCTCTGCAGAGAAGTAGAGGTGGCTCACCTTGTCACAATCCCTTCCTGCAGTTGTGGTCACTGAGGCAGGGACCCGGTCCTCCAGACCAGAGGAAATATTAGGCCACCTTGAGCCGCTTCTCAATCTGCTCTCGCAATCTTGATTAAGGAATTACATGGGGTTTTGCCAAACAGCAGAAAGAGATTATCCGCCAGCGTAGCCTTCACTCTCTCACCTGACAGACAGTCCTGCTGAGGTTGCTTCCCCTTGAAGTGGGAAATGGGGCTTTAATGACTGATACTTCCCCTCGTGTTAAAGAAGCCCACTGTGCTGGTGACTGGATCAAACAGGGGCTCTATCTGTTGGCAGGCCCGCTGGTGAGGAGAGGCCCTTTTGAAAGAGCATGTTTGGTTTGTCTAAGTGTCAGCAGAAGGAGGTAGCAGAGCGGCGAGCTAAGCCCTCCGCAGCTCGGGAGCTTGCTCATCAGACTGTGTTCAAAGGGTTCCGGGGCTACCGCTACTCCAGCGTTGTGCTGTTTACTGCTGCTGAAGAAAGACAGTTGTGTAACAAAGGGCTTTGTCTTCTGTTTGGCCACTAGAGGGACCCCTGTCAACAGGAAGATCAGAGGGAACCGGGGCACTGTGTTGGAGTCTGGTGAATCACACTACATGGGGGGAGGTTTCACATCACACACCTCTTGTGCCTCATCACATCTGTTTAAATATTAATACTCAGCTCTCTCCATTTGCTGTGTGAGTTGATTCTTTTAAGTTATTTGTCATATTTATCAGATTCTTTCAAAATGAAATGAAATGAGAAATGTCCTCAAACACAGAACTTTTGTTTGATGTATTTTAAGCCACAACATAGGTAAGAATACCCCTCCTACAAGCCTACATCTCTGAGTGTGTGTGTGTGTTTGGGTGCGCGTGTTTGCTGTTACTGCTTCTGCACAAGACAGCCGGGGATCATCCCAATTCTCCAGGTGTGTGTCTGTGCCGTGGCTGTCTGTTGTCATCCGCCTTACAGCCGGGGATCATCCCAATTCTCCAGGTGTGTGTCTGTGCCGTGGCTGTCTGTTGTCATCCGCCTTACAGCCGGGGATCATCCCAATTCTCCAGGTGTGTGTCTGTGCCGTGGCTGTCTGTTGTCATCCGCCTTACAGCCGGGGATCATCCCAATTCTCCAGGTGCGTGTCTGTGCGGTGTCTGTTGTCATACGCCTCACCTGCATCGCTGGTGTCTCCAACCAAATGTTACCTCAGATCTTCGAGGCCCCTCATGCATCTTTAACCACCCATCTGCGCCGCGCGGCGCACGCCACAGGCCGGACCCCCGACCACCGCCCCGCCTCAGTACCTGGCTCCTCACCGCCCCTGTCCTCCGGCTGAGCAACAGCCTCCATATGCCACCTTAATGGACCCGCCCGGGAAAATAAGGACACGGAGGGCCGGGGGGCCGGCAAGTGACGGCGGCGGTCGTTGTCTCGGCGGCGGGGGCGTTTCAGGAAAGGTGGGGGGGGTCAGGGGGAACGGCTATAGAGAACATCCTGGTACTGTTAGCCGGGGAGAGGATTATGATTCCGGGGCAGCGCGCCGCATTCGTCTTCATTTTGTCTGACTGTCTTCATGCGTTATTATTAGTGGCTGTCAGGAGGGGGCCGTGCGTGGGGGGGGCAGCCCACAGCCACTACAGCCACGGCTGATGGAGAGGGACAGGGGGAGACGGTCTGGCGGTGTGGCGTCTGCCGGGGGGAGAAACGAGGGTTGATTAGAGCGCCACCCCAGACGGTCGAGAGATGACGCCACGCCTCCTTTTAAATGGGTCCCCCGGTTCTGCCGCGAGGTCTGTCAAGGTCACCGGGTTTTCACAGACGCCGTAACGGAGCAGGGAGGTGCCGTTTGTACGGCGCTCCCCGCCGCCCCAATGGTTCCGCCCGTTGCTGTTTTTACGGAGCGAGCGGGGGGGGGGGGGTGCTTCTGAGGTGACGGGGCGGTTAACGCGCTCACAAACGGACGCGTCACGCCCCGACGTGACTCAGCCGCCGTGAAGGGCGTCTTCATTTCACGGCCCTTTCGTGGAACACGCAGGTTTGAGACGGCGCCCGACGTGTCCTCCTTCCGCTGAGGCACAGGTCAACGCTTCCAGGTTACCTTGCCGAGGCAAACGTGTTGTCAGGAGAACAGCCATTCTCTTCAAATCCAGTCAAATACATCCTTCTATCTGAGCAGAATTCCATGCAAGTTCATTTAAGCGTTTCATGTATAAATTGCCGTCATAAACGGTTGGTTTAACTGGGGCAGAACAACTGCATAGTAAAAATCCAAACATGCATGTCGCTTTCCAAATATCCCTATAGAACGCCAGGAAAACGATCCTGCGGTTGGTTGTCATGTGAAACCTTGTGTCCTAACAGCAGGAGTCCGCCTCTGGCTCTTTACCATAGTGGACACCGTATTGAACCACAGTCTCAACCGGGAATGGACCAGAACAGAAATAGCCATGGTGACTCAGAAGAGTCCATGCAGTGGTAACAGACTTCCTCACTAGTACGTAAAGACAGTTCTGCACCAGTGGATCATGGTGTCAGGCCCCTGGGATTGCAGTAAACTTCAGTCTAAGATCACCAGATTAGCTGAATGGTGAGTGAGCTCAATCCAGCTCCGAGCTACACTGAGTCATAACTCCATTGTCCAGGGGAGAGGGCAGCTGACCCCCTACCCGGAGTCTGGAGCACACATTGGCCCACTTGCTGCGATGCCCGGAGGCCCTCGGATCCACTCCACGCCGGCGAGGTTTACAGCGAGCACTTTTTGACAGAAAAACATCAATTGTCATTAACGACGAGAGACAATAAAACCCGTTTGTGTTGTGGACATTGTGAGCCAGGCATGGCTGTGTCAGACACTGTCTGTGGCTCCCATCAATGGCCTATAAAAAAGGCCGTTCAGACAGTCTCCTCCAGCGCAGGGCCGGGCTTTCTTCCAATTAAAAGCCAGCGTTAGTCCATGAGCAGCGGGGGGGCTCTCGTTCCAGACGAATCGAGACGGTGCTGGGAGTAGTTTACGGTTCCTGGATGACAAATTGGAAGTGCTATAAAACAGCGTGGTGGAATGTGCAGATTGGACTTAGAGCCTAGCAGAGGGGTGAAATGACAGGAAAAGCCCATGGTCAAACGCTTGGGACACGTTCACTCGCGCTTTCGACACACACATGAGGACAGCGTGGAAACATCGGGGGGAAAGAGGACGTCAATGTCGGTGGTAAAGGAAGCAGGGAGGACTTAGCAATCCACAGAGCTGGACGGTAGTATTTCTTTGCTCTAATCACCCTATTGACAGGAGAACAGTACCCCCTCCCCCCCAACCCCGCGCGCGGGGGCCTCTAGGGGCCTCCTTCGCCAGCTGCTCACTCCCCCCCGCCTCTCCCCCTCAGCTAAGTGCACTGGCTCCTGGCCCACATGGCTCTGCAATGCTCCTGCTCGGCTCCTGTCAAAGTGCAAAGGAGCAAAACTATGGAGGCGTTCCCATTTCATTAGCGACAATTTCTCTCTTGAATGCGTATAATTATGAGAAGTGACTCGCTGAGAGTTAGGGTAATTTTTCAGTTTGGGGAAAGAATTAATCGCAACAAAAACTCTGTGCCACTCAGTGCCAAACAAGAGCCCAAAACAAAGATTTGCGACGAGGAATTAGCTGGCGTTCATTCAGCACGGCTTATGAATGACTTGTTAACCGTAACACTACGACACATAGGTTGGACTTGTGTGATTGTGGCCTGGCACATTTCCCACGCCTACAGTGGGCCATGTGAGACGCCGGTCTGCTTTGATAAATAACCTAGTTCCAAGCTGTAGTGTCCAGGCCCGGAGTTCATGTTTCCTTCATGTCTCTGTGTGTTTAGTTCTAACAAACCTCCTCAGAGTCAGACTTAATGCCATTAACCTCAGATTGAAAGTGTTTCATAATCAATAACAACAGCTTCAATGGGAGGCTTCTGAACTCACTGGCAGAACTACAGCAACTTCCCGCCCGGGTGTTATGTTACGGCCGGCACACGTGTGTGTGCGTGTGTGTGCGGTCGATTAAAGCCCCATGCCAAGTAAAAATCCACTTTTTCAACGTTAAAGACGCCGGCCAGAGATCACGTAGTGTTTTACGCCAATATTTCATTATTTTAGCCGATACACGATAGCACATTTGGCCTTGAAGCGGCAAAGTTTATGCCCTCGTAAATATACTGCTTCTTTTTCTTAGAGATGACGTGCACAATCTTTACATCCAGTGTTTTGTTACAAGACTGTACTGTTACCACCCACCAGCATGGCAATGTTTATAAAACACACCTAGTTTCTTCCTGTGTGACTTGTGACTGACAGGCAGGGTTTTGCTGTAGGCTACATGTGGTTTGCTATGGATCAAACCCAAAGGGGTGTTTTTGCATATTCATTTTCCTTTTTTACCATATCATAATCCATTGGATAATGTTTCAAATTTCACTTCTTTGAGCTGGTCTATATATACAAATAATGCGTCCATTTCAGAAAGAGTGAAATTCATATAATTGGATTTCAGAACTCAGATGGCAAATTGCCTAAAAATGAATAGTTTGACCACTAAAACCGGTTATATTCTTTTGGAATGCCCTGTTTTGCCCTGGGCAAGCCCAAATTAGTCATTTCGGACCACTCTATTTGTCTTAAAAAGACACTGCAGCAGCCTGAAATGATTTAATACAGGCTGTCCATAATACCAGAGCATATACTTTATTTTCACAGCTGCAATGTAGATAGAGAAAGCTTTCTTAAATTAGAGAAAGAATAGGCAATTTATAATATTTGTGATCATAACCAAATTATGATGTCGTCTAAGGTCAAACAAAATGGAATGATCAAACAGCAGTCAGACAAACGTCCACCCTCAACGACTGATATGATTCAGGTAAAGTTGTTTGTAGTCGTTGTTTCACTACCACGTTCCCACTAACATTTTGTGAATACGTAATAACAACCTGAGTCAGTCATTGACCGTGTAATCATTGACCGTGTAATCATTGACCGTGTAACCTAAACAAGAATGACCCATTCCTAAAAAAACTATAACACTATGCTCCACCTTTAACCTTGATTTGTGTTTCAAACTCAGTCTATTTAAAAGGGCAGTCAGACATTTCAACCTACATTTAATGCCTAATACTTATTTTATTTACCTGCCGTCTCATGAAGAATGTTACTTCTAAGCTTCTGCCTCACATATGCACCTAGTCACCAAAACTGTTAACAGCCACAAAACATGATTCAAGCTACAACTAATGACTGGTCCTTGCACCCGAAGCTCGGTCTGTGAATTCCACAGTAGTTACATTTGGGCAGCGCCATCAATCAGCTCTTTACAGAGACTGGAAACATGCTTTGTTATTGCTGTTCCTTCTTTCATGGATTTGGTTCATTTCTGGTTCTGAGTGGAAATGTTACATTTTTGGGGTAGCGTGCATTTCATCACTTCCTAGCATTAATAAGATCCACATGGCAATGCTGTAGCCTACATACATTATGTCTGGTTACGAGACTTCTCCCTGAATCTAATAAATGATACATATCCTGATGGAGGAAGCATGGCTTGTTATTAGCTTAGCGGTGGGTGTCATCTTTGAGCCGTTGATTCGCGCCTCCCCGCAGTGGCGGCAGGTGACAGGGGAGAGGAGGATGGAAGGAGGAGAGGAGAAAAGCCTCCCATCTCCTTTACAGTAAAACCACCCATTAATCCACGTGCTCACAAGTTATAATGAAATTATTCAAAGGGATCCAATTCCTTAGTGGCAACACAATGAGGGAACACAGCAATGAGAGGATTAATTTCCTACTGGAAGGATTTGGGCTCAGTATTTGGAGATGGAGGTTTACATTTCCTCTCTCGTCATTAGAAAGTCAGACACTGTTAAGCAGACAGCTTCCCCCTCTCTCAGTAGCCCCAGTGTGTTGGTGTGTGTGTGTGTGCAGGCGCCCGCGTATGTGTGTGTAGTCCTTTGACTGTTCTCACCCCCTCTTCCTCTTAGAAGCAGATAGATACGTAATCCCAAAGACGTCTCATTGTGCTGTTCATTGGTCTGTCATTTGCTCTCTAATGCGCCAGTGTTTTGGGAGATCGGACATAGCGAGGGATCGGGGGACACCACACAGAGTCTTCTGCTCCTCTGTGTTGTTGTTGTGAGAGCAAAGGGATTGGCTGGAACCATCCAATAGGGTTGTGTGTGCCGTGTCCCGCCACCGGTCTGCCACGGAGGAGTAGGCAGGATCCACGCGCTGTCAACACCACGCTACAAACGCCAGCGTGCCCTACAACAGGCGCTGGGAGATGCCACACCGCTGCCCAATCGCCTGTGGCCACCCGGTTCGGGCAGTTCCCATGGAAGTTAGCTGCGATTGCATTCGATAACAAATGGAGTCTGATGTGGTAAGAGTTTGTAACATTTTCTGCTACCGCATAGGAAGTTTGAAGAAAAAACAGGGAGATGGACAGAGAGATGGCTGGGGTATGTGAGTACTAGCTAGTTCACAGGTTTGTTAAAACGCAAATGAATGGAGGCAACGTATTGTAGCCAACAACAGCAGCCTTATCTGAGGTCAGTTTGCAAACTGTCATTGAGAGGAGGTGTTCATTTGAGTGCCTAAGCTCCTCCCCATCTTCATCATGAGGTCTGGGAAACCGCCAGAGCGGTGGTCTGCAACCCACTCAGACCTGGGGATGGAGGGCGGAGAGACAGGGAGGGAGAGCAAGAAAAAGAGAGGCAGGAGAACGAGAGGCGAGGGAGGAGGTGAAGGGGGCTCTTTTGGGAAGGAGCCCCGGCTCTCGGCACAGAGCGGAGCGGTCTAAATTCTGCAGGTATTTCAAGGTTGTTATCTATTTCAGATCAACAGCGCGGGTCAGGGTTCAGGGCTGCCAGACTTTCCCCAATCCTCCCAAGGCCCCTGATTGACAGCAATCAGCATCTCCTCGCCATCACTCAGGGAACAAAGTGAGGGTCAAGACAGCGGGCGATTTCATCTGTCATTTTTAATTATCCAAATGATATTCACCGGCAAAACCTTTCCACGTCCGTCAGGGCGTCGCATTTCCATAGACAATGTTTGTTTAAAGAGTGGCCTATGAAATCAAACAATTATGAATGCAGACAAGCCCCTGCTATTGACTGCATAAATAATAAGGGCCACGTTTTTTCTTTCCCCTCCTGGTCCGAATTCCCACTGCGAATGAAACGGGCGGTTCTGGGCGAGGGGGCTGTACATCGGGATGCCTGGCTCAACGTTAGACGCTGACCTTTTTACTCCTCGGGTGTCTGGCGTGACGTTAGGTCAGGCGGCTGCAGAAGCCACGGAGAAACGGAGCAGGACTCACACCCCTGAGTGGCGGCAGCCTGCACTGTGTACAAGGTAGACTGTGTGTGTGTACAAATATGCAAACAATGACATATCCTTTATATTCCTCTGCTGTATTTTCTTCTCACAATCAAGTTGGTACAAAAGCCCGGCAGTACAACACCCATTATGGGTACCTGGTCTGTGTTTAAGTGACTCTTGACAAGGAGTTATTAGTTCCAGATCCAAAGCCGAAACTAGCTGAGGTCTAATAGCTAGTACCTCCACCGGCTGCATCTGTTCCTTGCTAAGACCCCTCAGATCAGCCGTCCATCCATCTGGAGCTGCCCGCAGTAGACATCTGCACATCAGTAACAGGGGTGTCTGTCTGCCTTCCAGTCCCAGCCTGAACCCACCAGCCTGAACCCACCAGCCTGAACCCACCAGCCTGAACCCACCAGCCTGAACCCACCAGCCTGAACCCACCAGCCTGACCAAGGCTCACACATGCCAGCCACGCACCGTCATTCTTCTGAACTGACGTACACTACTTAAATACCTAGACACACAAGCGCGCATTTGCTTTCTTGCTCAATTCGTACAAAATAACTACAGTTTGCAGTCCTTATTTCACTATTCATCAATTCTCAAACTCTATTTACTACTGTATTCACAAGTACACATGTAATACTGGAAATATAATAATATAATATAACGTAATACTGGTTTTACCATTTTAGTCTTTGATCGTAGCCATAACATTATTGGCACTGCTATCTTTAACAGTACTTTGTCTATATCAATTATTGTTATGCTTCTTTACTTACATTCAATCCAATTTAAACTTAACACTTCATCATAGCAACTCCCTACAAACTCAGGACTGTCAATGTAGAGAGCACAAGCACAACCAATGCCGTCCTAGTTTTTTTTAAGTCTCCTTCATTCATTACATCTAGACCAGAATCTTCAGGCATTGTAACAAACACCAACGCCTGCCTTCTACCTAGATTGAACTCACAGACATATCTTGAACAAGATGAGGCAAGGCAGCCAAACTTGATTACTAACCCTTCCAAACCTGGACAGTACTGGCCAACTGTACTGCCCTCTGCGGGACCCCTGGGCTATTCCACAAGCAGGAACCAATCATCATCTCCAAATGATGTAGCTTTACTGTGAGGCAATTACTTTAACGCTGCGCCATTCTATTGTAGAAACAGTGCTATGACAGCTTGGACAGTAACGCATTTTATTGAATGGTCCATAACTGGTGGATGCAGTTCATAAGACAAATACATTTTAAAAGCTGACGTAATGTTCCTCTCTTAACCTGAATCCCCCTGTCACCCTTCTCGACTAGAGCCTTTTGTTCCTCCTGCCCCAACCCACTTCAAAAACACTGAAATGGTGGAGGTGTAGGTACACGGATAGAACATGCAAAACAAATTCCGACGGTCGGTCAGTCTGTCTGTCGATATGTCAAAGGCCCATCGAAATCCAGCATGAAAATGAGCAGCTCATTGTGTGTTGATTCAGAAGAAACCATTGGCGAGCTAAGCTATCTCTGTCTCTCTCAGTGTGTGTGTGTAAGTGTATGTGTGTGTGTGTGGGCGTACGGGTATGTAAATTCCCCTCCCATTATGTTATGCAAGGTAGTGAACCACAGCGAGAAAGCCTCTGACATGTTTGCTTTCAACAGAACATTAGTAAACAAAAGAACAACCATCCCATATAAAAGATGGTGTGTTTCAACCAGCTGAGATAAAAGCCTGCCGTTCTGACCCTTCACACCGCATAGAGACAGCCACGGCTTCTCCACCAGCATGCCGCGTCAATACGGGGAGATCTGAAAAAGGGTCTGAATTACAGATAAGAAAGCCGTTGCCGATAAAACAGCCACGCACAGTGGGTCCAAATAATCTACCTTCCTCGTAAACTCGTAGAGAGGGGAACGCCGCTCCACAGCTGTGCCAGAGCCACCTGCAAGCATTTAGCGTGAACTGGCATGAAGACACATCGCCCAGCCCCAGGGGGTCAACGTGACGGCGTGGGAGAAGGAGCTAGCAGGAACATGCTACGTGCGCCGAGTTAGCGGGGCCGGGGCGGCGGACCGAACGGCCGAGCTCCTGGCAGCGCCACCTCCGTAGTCTGAGCGCGGCGGTCCAGGCCCGTCTGAATGGCTCACATTCCTAGAGCGTTTTGTCTGGAGGCCGGGCCAGAGCACAAAGGCCAGCTACAGGACCGTCCCAATTAACCTCTGTCTGTATCGACTGAGGCAGGCAGCGCTGATCCCCGGGGCGGGACACGGAGGACCGGGAAGCGGGAGGATCGTTAAAAGAAAGGAGAGGTGAGAGGAGAGGAGAGCTGTCTTGTGGTAGGCCCTGGGAGAAGGAGGTGAGAAAGGCCTCCACTGCTTCCCACCCCAGCAGACCGGCAGGGAACCACACAGGCAAAGCCGCGGTGGCGCTTTTCATTTCCTTCGCGTTCCGAACGGCAAACCAACCTGTGATTCCGACTCGTGACAGCTGCACACAGACAGGCCTCAAACACAGAACCCGGGTCTTCCTTGATGTTATGCAAATGCAAACAGCTGTCATTTCTAAAGCGGGCGTCGTTCTCCGATTCCGTCGGTGTGGAGATCGAAGGGGTTTGAGAAAGAAGGGCTTTTTGAAATAGAGCCCCATTATCACACCAGTATGACTCCATGAAAAACAACAACAACAACACACACACACAAAACAAAGCCAAATAAACAAGGGAGAGAGAAAAAAACGACACTAGGACAGGAGAAGTTAAGATGAAAGATTGGACAGATTTGTGTGCGGGACCCTAAGATGTGAGGCGTATTAAGGCATGTTGTATAACCTGTACCCCTGGCCTCTGCAGGTGCTGATAGAAGTTGGGAGTCTTTCTAGTCTTTACTACACTCTTTCTGTAATTAGTAGCCCTTCTGTCTGGTTACCAATCCTTCATGTACAAACAACACATGCTGTTGAGTCTTTATCATTTAAGGACACATCAAAGACGGCTCCGTTTGATAACTCCCAACAAAGAGACATTTTGCATATAGATTATGTGAAACTTTTCGGCGCTACACACACACGGCTGTGCGTCCTTTAAAGAAAGTGCAAGAACTTTTACCCGCGAGCAATGATTATCGCTGTTTCAAAAGAACCAGTCTATTCTTCGCATTCCGTCACATTTTAAAGCCAGACCAGACAATAGAGAGACAGATCTGTTTCATCCCAGCAGGGGAAAGGCTTTGTGTGATGACTCATTCAGAGGCAAGGTGAGACTGAACAGAGAGAACTGGTTGGGGTCCTGAGGGCGGTGAAGGTCGAGACAGAAGGCTGCCCTCTCCACTTGCCAGACCGTAAACATGCCTGAAGATCTAAAGAAGTAAACTGCTGTCATATCAAATGAATCCCAAACATCATAGTATCGACACAAGGGAGTGAGAGGAGGGGAAAGAAGACACGGAAAAACAGAATGGAAGAAAGAAAGAATGAAAGAATGGCATACAACCAACCCCTAACCTTGTTGTCTGGAAGGTACTTTGGACCACAACCCCTAACCTTGTTGTCTGGAGGGTACTCTGGACCACAACCCCTAACCTTGTTGTCTGGAGGGTACTCTGGACCACAACCCCTAACCTTGTTGTCTGGAGGGTACTCTGGACCACAACCCCTAACCTTGTTGTCTGGAGGGTACTCTGGACCACAACCACTAACCTTGTTGTCTGGAGGGTACTCTGGACCACAACCCCTAACCTTGTTGTCTGGAGGGTACTCTGGACCACAACCCCTAACCTTGTTGTCTGGAGGGTACTCTCGCCCACCACACCAGACATTTGTCCACAGCCTGCCACAATGTCTAATCATGATTGGTTAAAGGAACCAGTGGTGTGAATGCTACAATCTGGTGGGAGTTGGGTGGAGGGTTTCCTCCCCCGCACCCCGCCAGTCCACGTGGCCCATCCCTGTTAATGACCTACTGCTGCTGTCGCATCCAACCCAGCCCAGTGACTGAGATGACAGCACACAGTGGGGCACCACCAAACACTCCATGCTCTCCCGCGCCCCCTCTACTCCTGTCTGCTGCTGGCCAGCCCCTAGCCAGGGAGTGAGGGATGCAGGGAGGTGGTGCTGAGGAGAAGCCCTTCCTGGCACCTCAACCCCAGGAAGTGGACGAGAGGGAAGGTCTTGCTCTCTGAGGCCCAACAAACACACAGTGGTCCGTTATTTAGCGACACACAAACCCACACCACACCTTAACACCACAACACACCGTATCATTGAACTTAACATTGACTTTATAACTCCCTCTACCAGAAAAACACACGCTAAAATTGCCCTTAACACACGCCTTAACAGACCCACATAACTCAACATTTACCTAAACGTTAACTAAAACTCTCACCTTGACATTGACCTAAACAATGCCCTTAACACACAGCTTAACAATGACCTTCACAAACACCTTAACACGGCCTTCTAC
This sequence comes from Novumbra hubbsi, assembly GCA_016801125.1. Lineage (NCBI taxonomy): Eukaryota > Metazoa > Chordata > Actinopteri > Esociformes > Umbridae > Novumbra > Novumbra hubbsi. The sequence continues at coordinate 2,228 of JACXGK010007329.1, read as the reverse complement.
ATCTTCCATCAATTTGAAGCTAATGCTTCCCTGTTCTCCATTTGTTGGCCTGTCTAATTGTATGATTTAGTCTGATTTACGTCCCTGGTGAACATTTACAAGCATGACTTTTAATTCACCCCTAAACTGCTCTTCTCTGTAAAGTCATATATGTCTGGAGCTGTAACTCTCTCCGGATAACAGTGTCTGGTAAATGTCTGAAATGTAAATAGAGTAGCGAGGAAGGGCCTCCGTCCACCACGGCAACAGTGTCCCTGCCAACGTCTGCTGAGCGCCGCATATTAAATCTGTTAATTGATTATCTGGGTTGATAAAACTAGGTCGTAAGCGTATTCAATGCATTTGGGCCGGAAAACAAAAAGGCCATAGAAGAGTTGTTTGAATGCAGCCCGTTCCCAGGTCAACCAGGTCGGGCAGCAGAGTCAAAGGAGCCGGGAGCACAAAGCAGCCTGGTAGCTGGGGACCCCGACACAATGACAACCAACTGCCAGAGAGTCCCAGGGAGAGCTACTAACTCTGCCCCATTCACACACACAGAGCCCTCATCCCGTCCTATTCACTCACAAACCGGGAAGATTAATCCCATGTCAGGACTAGGTCCGGCCAGGAGACCGGCCCAGTGCTGAAGACTTAAGATTCTGCCATACTGCACAGTAACCTAATATAGTGCAGCGCTGCTAGCCGAGTCTTGAACGCTTCTTAGGAATCCAACTGGTTCCCCGTCCCACAACTTGCACTTGTTCCTAAAAAACACAGACACCTCCCCTTCGCTTTTTTGAACGGATACAAAAGCTAATATGAATGAGAAAAGGGTATTATAACGCAAGGTTGCTTTGGGGAATCCTTGGAGTCAAGTTTAAATCTAAGAAAAAATATGTAAAAGCGACATCCAGTGCTTCTTGTGTAGTTTGGCTTTGGATGAGTTCCCCCTAGCTGTTGGTATTAGACAGGGCCAGAGTCACTCAGAGTAATGAGCGCTGGTTAAGCCCTGAGCGACCAGGCAAGCAGGTAGAGTAGAGACACAGGAAAAGCTCATCAAGCCATCCTCTTTATTAAGCACTATCAAACCCAGTCTAATCTGGGGAAAATTAGCTGCTGTGCTCAACAAGTAATGACTGGCTCGCATCCATTATTAGTTCATTTTCCCCATATCAATCACCGGGCCATGCATGCTTTCTTCAAATGTCATCCTAAAACTTTTCACAATCAATTAAGCTGAAGATTAATGGGGACAATTTGCCAGGAACAAGTCCTTCCTTGAAAAGGCCACGCCTCGACAGACTTCCAGCCTGCTATTGATGTTAATTATAAATTTCCCCTTTCTTGTCAGACACTTAACCTGTCTCGCAGGGAGAATGTCGGCTTATCGGGAGACGGCCCCCGTCACTATGCCGTGGCTCCGTCCTCGTAACGATCCCGGAACAGAGACGTTCAAGGAATGTCGTCCGTGGGAAACGGCGGTCCGCTGAGTTGACAGTCAGTTATAAAAATAGGATAATGGTATTCCCCTCAGAGCCTATTAAGAACGGCATAGTTACAATCATTTAGACATCATCCACGTCGACAACGATACAGTTTCTGTTATTGAAATCCCAATGACACTCAGGTTATTCCACGACATTGATATGGGGCAAATCCTCCCTCCTCCTCCCTACATTCAAACCCACTAAACTTGGGTATCCTAAGGAAATACAGGAAGATGTCACTTCCAATTGAGCTGCAGTTAACCAGAGAACACACCAGGTGCATATGGCTGTCACAGTGTTCTCAGGGGACGTCAGGAGATGGTGTTTCTCTCCAATCCCTTTCTAGTTGTGCTCACATCACGCCTGAGAAGGCAATGTACCGGGGGGGAGGGGCCAGCCAGGAGGCGACACCCTGGAAGACATTTACGTGCCCTGGTTTTGTTCTCCCTTTTTTGTGTTTATCCATAAACGTAAGCGATCAATTGAGCTACGGCATTCTCTTTGTGATTTCTGAAATAAAGAGCCAGGAATAACATGTTGGGGCATATTGGAGCAATTCAGGTTAAAATGTAGACTAAATAAAATGCCAGGAATAACATGTTGGGGCATATTGGGGCAATCAAGGTTAAAATGTAGACTAAATAAAATGCCAGGAATAACATGTTGGGGCATATTGGGGCAATCAAGGTTAAAATGTAGACTAAATAAAATGCCAGGAATAACATGTTGGGGCATATTGGGGCAATCAAGGTTAAAATGTAG
>JACXGK010007328.1:0-16171 GCA_016801125.1 Novumbra hubbsi | reverse complement strand
AGGGGCACGCGTTCACGCCACAGTTCCCAGGAAGTATATCGAATGACTGACTTTCATCTAACACGGCGAATACAGAGAATGCTCGCAGTGACACGGTTTAAGTTGACTCATATTTACATTTCAACCACTTAAAGAGTCTTTGTTGTGGGTACTTTAAATCTCTTTCTGTTGTAATGGTTTTGTTTTTTTATGTTCGTAACAAAATGCTCCCTAGCCACATAATTTCGCTATTGATTTTCTAGGTATCGAGCTGTTGCGTCCTGGAGCCGAATCAAAGGCTTTAGGACTTCCACGTGGACCGCAATAGAGATACCATTCATATGGGTGATATCAACAATCCTGGCTGTGCCAGAATTGGTGGGCTTTGATACGATAACAATGGACTATAAAGGACAACATCTGAGGATATGTCTCCTTCATCCCATGCAAACAAACCAGTTCATGAAGGTAATGTCAGTTCTGACAACATGCAATAATACAGCTAACAAAAAGAAAAGTCATCCATTTGATGATTATGTTTTTCATAAAAATAAAAAAATTAACATATCCGGTGACAATATGAAACGTAAAAATGTAGAGTTCTGGCAGTGACAGGTCTGGTGATGGCCTTCAAATATCCCTGGAGTTGAGGCGTTTGGAGGTGGGAGGGGGGGGGGGGGTAGATGGTACCTTGTCAGTAGAACTCATCCCCATCGTCGCATGCCAAGTAGGTAGATACACTCCTGAATCATCCACCCTGATACCCCGCTTTACTGTGCCTTCATAACAGTCGTATAAACTGGCGAAAGACTGGTGGCTTTTCGGCTTCTACTTCTGTGTGCCGCTGGCTTGTACGGCCTTCTTCTACACCCTAATGACCCGGGAAATGCTCAGGAAGAAGAAGAACACCGTTAGCGACTACACCAAACAGGTGAGGTGCAGACCTTCCCACGTCGGTCCGGCGGTAACGCTCCCGCTGGAACCAATCCGCTCGGAGCCCAGGTGGGGTGAAGGAAAAGCACGCTTACCCAGTAGCACTGCAGGACAGGATTTAAAGTGTACTATATTTTATTTATTACCCGTCATCAAAATGTCCTGCGTCAATCTCCTTATCTTTTTTCCACAGCGTCGAGAAGTGGCCAAGGCAGTGTTTTGCTTAGTGCTTGTGTTTGTCCTCTGCTGGTTCCCTCTGTACCTGAGCAGAATTTTAAAACTCACCATTTATGACGAGAAGGACCCTAAAAGATGTCAGCTACTGAGGTATGACGGGGCACCTTCGATTTGTTGCAGCTTTTTCAGTGGCGTTTTTACTTACTCATTTTATGCTCTCCACATCTTTTCAGTGTCTTTCTTGTCCTGGACTATATTGGGATAAATATGGCATCGTTGAACTCCTGTATTAACCCTATCGCTCTGTACCTGGTCAGCAAGCGATTCAAAAATTGTTTCAAGGTGAAGTCCTCTATCATCTTACTTGTTGTTTAGCTAGAGCAGCTGACCTGCAAGGTCTCTTGTGTTTTTGTTCTGTCCTTGAGCAAGGCAGTCACCCGTGATTCCTCCTAGGTCAGTGCTGTAAACTTACCAGATGAACTAAGTGTGAATATGTCTAATTTAACTTCAGTTCTTAAGCATAGATTGAAATAAGGATAAAAGCTAAGGTGAAGAATGAAAGCGATGGATGTAGGCTGATGATGTGATGCATTTCGAGGCCGTCTTTAGTATGTTAGTTGATTTTGGTCATACACCAGAAACCCCAGAGAGACCTTATTGCTATTATAAACTGGTAACGTTTATGGGGGGGGTTGAACTTTTGTAAGTTTATGTGTACAGTTTTTGTTTAGCTTAGCTTTCAGCCAATCAGCATTCAGGACCAAAACTACCCAGTTTACATTAATTCATTGAGTTTGATGGATCACTGTTGACTATCACCCCTGAGACTATTTTGGTTCATGTATTTTTGTCTGTTTCCCTTAGAAATACCTATGTTGTTGTTGTATACTGCCGGAAGTATGGGATCTCCAACATGTGCAGTCTATCTTAAAGTCAAAGGTGCCGGAGCAAGCCTCTGAGAACCGCGACATCAGAGCTAATAAGCCTCCCTCCTCCTGAGTAAGAAGACACTTGACTGTTTAATACAACATATTACTATAACATGTGCGCCCAAAGAATCTTTCCCCCTTTACAATTCATGTGGTGATCTTCTTTGGCTTTGGTGGCCATGCATCTGTGACCACTTCCCCCTTTTTTAGCAATATCTAATAAATGTAAATTCAAGACTGCATTTGGTTTTGACGCACCAATAAAATGCCCTTCTACCTGACAAGCAGCGTCGTTCATTTGCAGGTCGCATGTCCCTTGCGGTCTGAGTTTCCACGCGTGACCTCAGCGCCTTCCTCGTCACGGTCTCCAGTGGTTTGGCAGGCAGTGACTGAGCTCCTGGCAGCCCTTGGCGTTCTAAACCGTGCAGTGTTGCTTAGTAACAGAACCTCTATCACTGTCTGTTGTGAGGCTGTCATCAGTAGAACATCTGCTTTGGGCGTGAGCCACTCAGACAGAGAATGAGCCTGTCCTGACTGGATTCCCTCAGGCCTTTTCTCATTCCACACCACTACGTCATGTTTCACCTACATCCTATAAGGATCACACTGATCTCAGCTGATTGGCCCCTGGCGGGAACGTGGTTGTCATTTTGTGTTGTTTTTTACCCTGAAAACATTGCCTAAAAGGCATTTAGTCTTGGCACCTATCCAGCCCTACAGAGTCTTTACCCACCTGTAAAGAGATTACCCTAAAATGCTGCTTAGTTTCTAGCAACGCTACTGTACTTTGGAAATTGCATTGAGAATTCACTGAGAATGTTGGAATAGCTTATAACCAAATTAGATATCCTATTCAACGTCAGAAATGTGTCAGAGGGGGCTTGACAAATTGTCGGAACATAAATGTATATTTCTGTCTCTCAGAGGAAAAAGCCGTCCTTTCACGTGGATTTAAACACTGGTGTTTCCCTTTCAGTTAGCACTCCTAGAAAAACCTATAAAATCTGAGATACCAGAGAATGACTGATTGATGGGGCCCTATTTTTAATGCATTGTTAAATGTGTAATGCATGAAGACTCTTTATAAAAGACCTGAGTGGAAAAGAAGGAAAATGGAGATGACAGAATGGGGTCAGGAGGAGGGGGGAGGTGACACCTGATGGCTCCTGTCACAGGACAAGGAACATAGGAAGGATTTCTTCAATCCAATACCTTATCAATCTACTCAACTATTTTAGGTATGAATTACATTTCTCCCTGTAGCGTTTAGAAAGTTTTACTTTCAAAAAGAGAAGTTCACTATCGGCAGAATTTATTATTGGCTGTCAAGGCGAGATTATTTCAACGTGCAACATAATGTTTTCCTTATTCTTTTCTGGGCAAAATATGTGCAGGGTGGTTGTGTGTGTGTGTGTGTGTGTGTGTTGGGGGGTGCATGTGTGTATTATTCATAACAATTTCAATAAGTTTCATTTTATTTTCTGTTTTGGGATTCATGATGATTTATACAAACAGTCCATTAAAAATGTCCCATGAAACAAATCATGGATAACAATGTTGTTTATGTGAGATATAACTCCAAGGTAACTCCTAAAGGCCCGTGCAGGTTTCCGAATTTTTTCTTTTGATCTATAATGAATATAAATGTTAAAGTCATTCCTATTCATACAGTTATGAATAGGTACCCCATTGTCTTATTCCAGTGCCAGAGTACAACCTTGTTTTTATCCTTTGGAGGTCTCAATTCTAATTCAGACGTATCAACCAGCAGGCTGTGCTAAAGATTTAACTGAATCAATCTCAACTGAGCACTTCCAAGTGCCGTGATGAAAACAGGACAGATGATGTCTCATCAGACATCACGATCGGAGGATATAAAATAATCACCACGCGTCTACAAAACAATCGCCCGGGATCATCATCCAATTACAGGCTAATTTGAACCTCGTCGTTTTGAACCCGCGTGCAACATTTCGTGCTCCTGATGTTGAACGACGAGCGGAGTGTTGAGGTGCTTTTCAACCCACACTGCTTTGATACCTACTGTGTTGCAGACTCCTGCGCTTCGTCTTCCCTCCACACATTGGCCCAGCTCCAGCGATCTGACAACCTGACACACGCGGTGAAAGTGTTACCGGGGGCCGTGGCACAGTTATCGGGGTTATGGAAGACTTGATCCTGTACACGCACAGCCAATTTATTGTTGTTTTTGTTCTAGCGAGACGCTCTGGATAGGCGAATGGAATATCATACGAAAAAAGTCCAAAACAACTGACTATACTTAGACAATGCAAAGAGGGAATTGGCTTGTCTATTTTTTCATAAAAATGTTTTTAACAATCATCAAGGTTTATATTTATTTATTTTTTGCAGACATGTTTTGCCTTTATAACAGTGTGTCTTTTGTTTGATCCTAATGTTTCTCTTAAATTCCAACGTGGTCTCAGAGGAATACGTAACTTCCGATATTTAAATATCTCAGAATGATTAAAAATATCTTAAAATGTATATGTATATATATTCCATACCACATACTCCCCAGAGACCAGTATCCTGTGCATTCTCCGATCATCAATTAACGTTGGACTTTGTCCTGTCACAGTAAATGCCACATCCCACAGCATCTAATGACGTGCTACTCCCCCGTTCCCTTTAGTGATCTGTTATGACTGGCAGATGACATTGAGACAATCATGGTCTTTCATCCCCAGAGTCTGTGACGTCAGTGTCAACTTCTGCAAGAGAGAGAGAGGGGGGGTGAGAGAGAGAAAGGAAGGGAGGGAGCAGTTGTCTGAGACCTTCCATAAGTAATCTTTGTGCACACTAGCCCCAGATATGGCTTCCTATGGTGGCGCTGAGACTCCCCAGACTGTGGATTTAATTAAACAGTGTGAAATTAATTAATCAGCACGCTGGCAGGTAGAGGCCCTTCTCACTGGAACGGCTCACGCAGCCCAGACAAGCATTTCACGTGTGCTGACAGTTATTAATTTGCTGTACGTTTTATTATAGTACGTGATTACATACAGAGATGTGGTGAAAAGCGGGGGGGGGGGGGAGATGGAAAAGACTCGCGTGAAAAAAGTCTATCAAAATAAAAGTCTACACGCCACCCCCACCGCCCCCCCATCAAAAAAAAATCAAAGTACGAACCTGTGTTTGATCTGTTCTGTAAATTAATTAAAAGTTTCACTTCTGTATAATAATTTGGTGCAAATTAGATGGAAATGAGATAAAATATTCATTCAGCTATCTGGGGAATCTGCCCGGCGGGCTTTTTTTCGTCTTCAGTCTGGCTCAAGATGCCGTCCATATGGCAATTATGTACAGTAGTGCTGTCGGGGCATTGGTCCATTGCCCGTTGGCATAGAGGAGGCTGCCTGTGACAAACTGCTGCTAGGATCTGACGTGAGCGTCGGGAGATAATGAGGCTGTTGTAAGCCTTAAGTATAGATCCCGCCCTAGGGATGGCGTATCCCCAACGCTCAGACGCTTATTGTTGCGCGCGCCGCTGCAAAGGATTAAAGGGACACATTTACTTTGTTCCCCACAAACTTTTGTCAGGCTCTCGCGGCAGCAAAACACTCTGGCCGACTTGCGCTTTTCGCGTCGCGACGCCTTTTGACGTTCGTGCGCACGAGCTACTCGCCTTGGCCGTTTGCACGTGTGATGTCTCGATTTGTGCCATGAGACATCCGCAACTCTTCTGATGCGTATTCAGAAGGGGAATAGAAAAACCACTGGAAAGGTTTCAAAGTTTCACGGTGAAAAAGCCTGAAATACAATCAGCCGTTATATAACATACAATATGTATTTAATAGTGTCCTGCTCTCCAGACATTTACAAACAAGCTAAAGAAGCAGCAGGTGGTCAGAAAGCACTAGGTATTTGTTCTCAGGGGCAGTAAACCTTCCTGAAAGCAAGTCAATACACCCCCCCCCTCCCTGTTTTATCAAGACACCACACCTGCATCATTGTGGCTTTATTTGCTTCTTCCTCCCTGAGATCCTGTTGGAGAACTCCCCCCGGACAAACCCAGTCTCCGGTTCTCCACCGTTAAAACCAATCACACAGTTCTTTGGAGTGATCGGTTGCCAGCTACACCGTCCCCACCCACACACGGGTGTCCCCTCTGAGTGTACCAAAAGCCCCCTCAGACCCGGCTCGGGGCAGGGTACAGCCAGGTGGATGGTGTGCAGGGCGGGTACGGGGGGAGGCTAGCAACACCCTGGGGGAGTTCCTCGCTGTTTAATAAGTAACAGTGCTTCTTCGCTGCGCGCAACCAAAGCCATGTATAGGCAATTTACAGTGGGATCGGACTGGAACAAACAAGGCAAGCCTTCGTGTACAGGAACCGGCAGGCATTTAATTAATGGGCATTTGGGTCTCGCATACTAAATAAGTGAGAGGGAAGGCTGCCACACCGCCTCGGGCGGGAAAACTTCAGGAAGACCGGCGAAGTGCGGGAGGAGTCGTGCTACTGGGCAGTGCTGCTAGTGGTCACTCAACCATGGGATTAAAAAGCCTTTAATCTGTGTACAGGAAGCAGGCTCATTCTCGGCATGCCGGGGTGGAGAAATGAATCCTGTGGGCGGCTGTATCGGCATTGCCACAGCTAAACAAAAGCAAGGGCATAACGGGTGGCTTTTCTGAAGGGAAGAAGAAGAAAAAAACTCCACTACAAATGAATGCACGCCAGTGCTCTCTTGTGGAATGCCTGAAAGGCTTTCTGTGTACCGGGGGTAGGAGCAAAATGGCCTGTCACTACCGCTTCTCCTGTTCACGTCCGGACGCCGCGGCAAACATGCAATCAGCTGCGGGGAATTAATGCCGAGGGTGGTGTGTACTGCTAATGTGTCAGGGGCGACAACCAGCCACTTCAAACAGGCCACCTCATGAATTCACCGGAAGATTCCGGAAAGTGTGAAAGCTCTATGAGTTAGCACCCAATGTATCAAGCGAAATGTGTTACCGGCTAAAGTGTCCACAGTGTGTTACGCAGAGGTTTGTGCTTGTTTTTCCTGCCGGTTTCACGCGGCTGCGTTGAGAACCTAGCCAGCCAGCCTGTCTTTTTTTTCCTGATATGCGATGATGAAAGCGCAGGAGGGTGCGAAACCCAGACCGGCACTCCCCGTCCGTGGGCTGCAATGGTCTCTGGCTCCCTGTCAGTACCATTCAGGCTGCTGGGCACAGCAGGGTCAGTGCTCACACAGGCCCGTTTGTTCCCTGGCCTGAAGGGCTTCCTGGACTGGGCTCCAGAGGAGAAGACAAACAAATAAGGCACCCCCCCCCGTCCGTCCGTCCGTCTCACACAGGGGCCGCTCCTTCTCCAACACATTTATCCTGTCCGCCCTCTTGCGGGGGGGTACATGTCTCTTAGAGGTGTGGATGGCTTTTTCAGAACGCAGCCAGGGGATATCATAACTTCTGTTGTTCTCCACAATGGATTTATCTCGCGGTTTATTTTGGCTTGTGTAGAGATTTTACGGGATTTTTCTTGGGTTTGTATAGAGTTCAAGGATTTCTCTTGGGTTTGCGTACAGGTAACCCATGTGGCTTTCTTGGAACCAACTAGTTAACATTTAAAAGCAACTATGTTGCTGTATGTTGAAAGTCACTTTTTCTGTCAAAGTTGATTGTGTACTAGTACTTATTCAAATTAGTTGCTACTTAGGTTTTTGACACTTTATACACTTTACTGTTTATTGGTTAATATGTCAATGGATACTAGTACTTATTCCAAAGCAATTTGTTATTGTTAATAGCCATACAGGTTACTGGTTAAGTCTTTGAACATTAGGGGGCTCTGCTCTTTTAAAATTAACCTGCTTTAGACTGCTTTAGATATACCAGTCAAAACAATTTTACTAGTCACTACTTATTAATTACTAGTGTTTATTCATGAATCCCTAATCCCTATTCAAAATTTTACTATTCACTAGCGCTTATTCATTAAAGCCTAGTCCCTATTTAAGATTTCAGAAATCACAATTTAAGAGTAATGTATGCTTATTCATTGATGTCGAGTCCATACCCAATGTTACTGGTAACTAATAAATCAACACTAGTAGTATTTCAGCAGTAACTAGTTCCATGTCAGAATGATATCAAAATGTTTTGTCTTGATATCATGTTTTACCTGTCATTAGTAATGACTCGCTAACATTACTTGTTGGTGAGGACTGTTTACATCAGTGAATGGAATAACAATTTGACACAACTCAACTCTTTTTCTTACAATTTCAACTAGTTGAAAAACATTTATATGAACCACGGATGCTTTGCAGAGAGGGCGCCCCAGAGCGTGAGATCTCACTGGCACAAAATGGTTGTCCGGGTAGGTGGTGCAATCCAGAGGGACTATAGTCTGTTTTGCCCCCACCATGAATACATTTATTATTTATTAATTCGCCAGCAATAAATCAAAAGCCTCTCAACTTTTGTCAAATATGTACCATGAAGTTTTTCTTTATGCAGTGTTGAATATTCAGCAATAATTAGAATTCTGAATATATGTAATCCAACTCTTTAATTACTTCTGAATGTATTTACATTTTGTTGTGTGTAAATTGAAAAAAATGAAGGAAACAAATAACATTTACAATAGAGATTGGTAGTTTTAAAACATTATTGCCAGAAAACCTACTGACTAGTCAGTCCCAGGTAATAAAATGGCTTAAAATACATATGCATGGTCTTTCCCCTTGTCTGCCTGTCTTTAGAGTCAGAACGTGACAAAATAGCCAACAGATGGTAAGACTGCTAGTCCAGTAACCGGAAAGGGACTAGTTTTAATCCCCAAGCCGATACAGTGAGAGAAATCTGTGCCACTGAGCAAGGCACTTATTCCTAATTGTTTTTTTATGTCGCCCAGTAAAACACTGTCTCGTAAAATGGAATGTTTCCCCGATTGGTGTACTTTAACAATGACGTATCCACACTGCAAAAATGTTGAGAGTAGTGGCTAACAACGACCAGACCAGACTTTGAGATCGAGTGCTGCTCCCCACGTTCACACACACACTGTCTGGCCGTGACGTCTACAAGATCAAATGCGAGGAAATAGAGTGCAGCCTAGCCTCTGACTCCTGACGCTGTCGGGTCAGAGATTCAATATGCCGCTGCAATCTGCAGTCCAAGTACAACTCCATTATTGAGGGGACTTTAAAATGGGAGCTATGTGACACACGGCGGGTTGATTTAGTTTAATGACTAAGACAGTGACAGCGCGGTGATGGAAATCGGACTCCCCCTGCAAATTTACATCACTTCAGGGTACTTGGGGCTCTTTTAGCGGCTGCACTCCCGAGCGCCAGCCATCAGGAGGTCCTGGATATGTCACGCCTGTCACCTTCCTTTAAGTGCATCTGCAGACGTGGGAGGGGATTAATATTGGATAGCCTGCGGAGGCCGAGACACAAGGCACTGTCTTATCAGCGCTGCGGATGTGATAAGCGCCCTCGACCCCTTTGGAAAAACCCGGGAAAGATCTCTGCGCCGAGGCGGGCATCTCTTTGTGTTTCGCCTTCACACCGCCAAATTCTTTTCCGACGATGCTTCGCAGAAATATCGGGTGCAATTTCCCATCTGTCGTAAATTGACCAGCGGAGATCGTCCCTTGTGAAATTGACTCAATCTCAGCATGACCCTTTTCAATTATTTAGGAGGTTGCCATGTGGCCTTAGAGATAACTGATCTGATTCCCTTTGATTTCTCGATGAGCAAACCTTTAGGACATGTACCGCAATCTTGGCCGTGGCGGAAAATGGTTTGGCAGGAACTTATAATCATGTTGTGGTTACTTCACCTCTAAACACACTCCTCTCTTGTTTTCCACCCAAATGTCATTTTCACCCAAAACTTTCCCACAACTGCACCCGACACTCATTTCGCATGAGTTCAAGTCAAACGAAGATGTTGACGTGCACAAATTACATTGCCTTCAACCTGGTGCTGGATTGTGATGGGGGTTGTGGTAACCGCTGTTGTCACATGTAACTGCAGGCCCCGTACAGCTGAAATAACAGAACTGACATGGCTTGGATGGACCGTGAAAACCAGCGGTGTAACAGGGAAACCACATACAGTCAAATGAACTCTACATCTTTATTAGGCAATAATAAAATCGCTGAATAAACCTCGGTACCTTACATCAAATACAGTAGAGTACAAAGAAAGCACTGACAGGCCAAATGTCTACAGCAAAAAGATGTGGTGAAAATAATAACTCCCTACATCAAAAGCTAGAAACTGCTATGCTACATTTTTTTGTATGTTTGTTTCTTTTCTTCCAAGTATAGTCTGCAGGGAAGGCTGTACGTGCTGTATATGCTAAATATTGCCTCCAGGGTCCAGGTGGAAATTTGTCTTTGCCATGCGTTTTCTTACTAAACCGTGCGCCATGGTCCCCCGTTTCATCCTAACAAGCATACAGTCAAATGTGCCTGTTATAGCCTGCCGCTGACAGGTGTTTACATCCAAAATAAACACCTGCTCGTAAACTACACGGCCGCTGACAGAACAATGTTTCCTTAGACTTCCTATGTATTTGGCATTATCGTTACGCTCGTCACAAGTCCCGCCGACACGACGGCCACGATCCACGCCCCCCCACCGACCGCACCGCAGACCGTCAAGTACTCCAATGAAACCCGGGAGAAAACCACCCCTCTTTACGGTGTACAGCATCCTGGTCCCTCGCCCGGTAGAGGCTCCCCCCCAGGTAATAGGCGCTGGCTGTGGGGTAGGTGCCCGGGGACGTCTCCTCTGCCGCGGCTCTCTTTGAGGGGCTGCTTCCTCAAGCCGATCTGCGTGGAGCCGACGCTGGGCTCTATGGGTGTCCTGCCTTCCCCCCAACTGCTACAGGCAGCCACGGGAGGGCCGGGCATCGGGTCAACAGCCACGGGAGGCCCGGGTATCGGGTCAACAGCCACGGGAGGCCCGGGTATCGGGTCAACAGTCACATGCGCACGTCATCCGAGTAAAGGTTTCCACACAGGCCCTCTCAGCCCGGCTGAATAATTCAATTAGTAGCAGTGATATCAAGCACTCCTTGCATATTTCAAGAACATAATTCTTTTTTGATGAGAGCGGACTTATGCTCTAAACCTCCCGAACACATCCTGAGCACGTTCACATTGTCGCCTTGTCGTTCATAACTTTTGAGACACACATCGGTGCGGAAATGCATGTTAATAACAGATACGGATGAGCGCGTATTCTACAGTGAACATAAAAAAAAACAATCTTCCGTCCATCTCCTGTCTTGTGGCTGCTATATGATCTCACAGAGTTATGTGGTGTTGCAATGGCACGTGGGTAATATGTTGGTTACCCAATGCCCAGGTCACTACGGACCTTTTTGTAGTTATTTCGACTAAACTAGGAATTTGTCCACTTGATTATGTAGGCCTACAATGTTATTTAACGCATTTATTTATTATTATTTATTCTTATTGATTATTCACAAAGCACAATATTTTCTTCGTCATTCTATCCCCCGGCCACGTAACTAGGAGGAAGGGCTGTGAGAGAGGAACCTTCAGGATACGTGGGGTGAAGCCAGTAGAAGGGCAGGTCTCAGCAGAAATCCAGAATATTGGTGCTGAGGAAGCTGCTGTCCTTCAGGGGCTGGTCAGGGGCTGGTCCGGGGCTGGTCAGGGGCTGGTCCGGGGCTGGTCAGGGGCTGGTTAGAGGCTGCTCAGGGGCTGGTTAGGGGCTTGTCAGGGGCTGGCTTTTTAACGACACTCTTCTCTGTAAAGTCCTCCTCCGACATAGAAATAGAGCAGGCTTTCTAATGACACTTTTCTCTGTAAAGTCCTCCTCTGACATAGAAATAGAGTGGGCTTTCTGATGACACTCTTCTCTGTAAAGTCCTCCTCTGACACCTTTGGCTTAAAAAACACCCCCTACTCTCCCGAGCAGCACTTAAAAGACGGTTTGATTGTGTAGTCCAATCACACAGCTGATTTGAATATAATGTCTCGGAGGAGAGAGGCAGGGCTTTGACATGTATCCATCCTCATGAGATGTTTGCCCTACAGGTAGACACATTATAACATAAATATGGACGTATTTTTAAAGAGACAGCCATCACCACCAGGCAAGTTCCATGCCCAAAATATTCAAGTTAAAGATGTGTGCCTTTAATGTTAATGTGAATAGGTTGGTCGGTAAATATATTAATATTGTTAATAAGCAACAATAAAATAAGTATCTCATCCTGTACTAGGCTACCGCTAGACCGATGAGTAAATGAGTAATGAATTATGGCGAGTTTTTTCTGTATAGGCCTACCTACAGGGTCGGGCTTGCAGAGAATACTTTAGCCTAACACTGGCCTAAAACATGATGTTCAATTGAAATCTCCCGTTAATTTGATTTCATAAAATCCAGGACTAAGATTTAGGCTGTGCGAAACTGCCCCCGGGCATCTGTTCCTCTCGGTCCCGGAGTTACTGAAAAACCATCAAACGTTTGGTGTGCATCTGCATTTTAACTAGTAAATTGCGTGGTGAAATGACACATACTGAAGCACACGAAGGGTACATGAACGCTTACATTTTCTTCGCTGACTTTCCAAAGGCCGAATGGTTTTACAAAGCATCAACACGGCTCGGGCACGGTGACCTGCTGCCGCACATCTCAGCAGAGAACCTACAGCTACCGACGGCTTCGTGTTACATGCCTTCAACAAAGGTCAGGATGCAAGGTAAACAGCAATACACACAACAAACATAAACGGTAAACATCGTATATTTGCATTTCGGACTTAATAGGCTTTAAATAAAATATTTGGCTACTTTTGGCAAGATACTTTTGAATATAGGATACGCTACGTACAGGTGGTAGACATGGTTTAAAAGTATCGGCCAATGGGATTGTCTGTAAAGTCTCTACCATGATACGGTCCGTAATGGGCTGAGCGCTGTTGATTCTTTCACTGGAAATGTCCAGAAGTAGCCTACAGTTCCGGTAGCAGCCTACTTTGGTGCTAAAGACGTGACACTGACGGATGGCAAGAAAGAGACATTTGAGAAAAGATACTTGTGGATTTTTTTTTACCAGGATAACGATAGTGATGGCTTATTTTCCATGTTTATATGTCATTATCGACTCCAAATTGACCTTCGTTCATGTTTGTTTACAGCCCATGTAGCCACTAGTTGGAACATAAGGTGAATTTGCGAACCTTTTGCATTTCTAAAATATCTGTGAGCCTTTTGACTATATAAACCACGCAAAACGTTTCATCTTCATCTTATTAGCGTTTGAATGTTAATGTTTTTCACCACAACTAAATTTCAAAATAAGAGTAAAAGTATGTCTGTTACAGATTTTAGTAAATTTTATCCACAAGGATCCTGACCGGTACATTTGCCTGTAAAGTCACAAGTAATTTTTCACCATGCTTCTGCCAAGAGGTTTGGAACATTATGGCACACACAGGGTAATATTTCTTTGTGACCCCCGGATACCTCACAGGAGTGTAACCCCCGACGCTAAATTGTAGTTTCAGTGGGCAACACCGACAGTGTCCGCATGGATTTCATATCGCTTCGAAATTAGGCACGGCTTATTGTGGGTTAGAAGAATGTGTCTCTGTCTCCAGAATCGTATATTGGAATTCTGCGTGATTAGATGACTAGTCACTCCCTATGTTGAACCTGTTCCATAGAAGCGGTGACTATAGGACCGTCATCTCCTCGGCTGTGTCCTGCTAATCACGACTAAGTGAGAATGTGGAGCTGAGACCTCGAGGGAATTGAGTGTGAACTGCCATAGTTGCTTAGAAACAGGTAGAGGCCAGCTCACGCTGTCTCTTATAGGACGACTGGTAAGCCAATAGCAATTTAGAGAGGTGAAGTGATTTTGACCTTCCAGACAATTCAGAAATGGACAGAACAATTTGGATTTAATGAGTAGTGCATAATGGGTATGCAAATTTGTCCTCTGCGTTGTTTACTTTCTTGAAACACTAGTTTAGGGTTTAGGGAAAAAAATAAAGCCCTACCTAAACGTGCTACTGGCCAGATTAAAGAAAATCTAGTTTGCACTATGTTTATCACTGTTTCCGCTGTGATTCTTTGCTGTGCGTTTCTTTTTAAGTGTATGAGCCCTTGAGGTTTGCTTTTGAGAAAGCAATTGGCTGGCTAAGGCAGGTTATTTTGTGTGCTTCATACATATATTCTGCTGAGGATACTGTAGCCTACACAATTCCTCTGAGACGTAAAATAAGGCTATACAGCTGCCATCTCATGTTGGCCGTTTTGCTCTTCACTTCGCTACCTTTGTAGAACTCACATCCTCCTAATTGGGTTGAAGTTAAGCCGTAGCATTTAGCTGTAACCTGGATAATCACCAATGTTTTACTAATTTGGTGGTCTGGAATACATGTCCCGTTAGCCTAGGCTAGGGAAACCCAATGAATAACAACGAACGAGTGAAACCACGCCTAAGATTCACACACAGAAAAAAGTGTTTTTTTATTTGTGCAATGTAGTGACAAAATCTACTAAAAACATGGTCATATTTGATACTGATTGTTTCTCACTTGACAAAGGGCCCGTTCACACTGAAGGGCACATAGACATGCCCCTTGAATATTAAAAGTTTAAACATGCTCTTCAAAGTTCATAATAAAATTGTGGCATACGTTGAATCATTATGAAAAATATATTCTTAATGTACAAAAATGTTGCATAATACACATATAAATAAACAGTCTTACAATATATAAGGAGACTGAAAACAATCACAGAAAACACTGACCGCAACACTAACATTGAAACTAGGCTATACAATATGTAAATATGCATAATTCTCACTAGGGGAGCTTGGATGATTTCAGTTCTTTGACCGGGATTGATTAGGAGTGTCCATACTCCGGAAGGGATATCTCGTCCGCCTCTAGTATCCTTGCTGGTGTTGGTGGACAAACCAGAATATAATCAAATTCTTGGTGCTGGACTTTCTCATAGACGCTCTGCAGACCGTTGGTTTTAGGTAGGTGGGCCTGTTGGTAGCAGGCATCCCTCTGGAGGGTGTTTCGTGGCAGGGAGGCGGTCTTGGAGAACGTCGTGAGATGGGCTCCGTGGGAGAGGCTGGCGTTGTGTCTGGTGGCCGAGGGACTCCAGCATCGGTCAGAGTGGCCCAGGACTTTACACTCACTGGTGCAGGCCCAGAGACCTGAGGGAAACACACAACGGCAGTGCTGTTAGACCTTGGCAACACACGTGCCAGACGTGTCGGGGTGAACTACAGCCTTACTGTTATGACACGCTGTTATCGTTTAATGTCTGACAATAAAGAGCCAGGGAAAATCTCAGGGAGAGTTATGCTTTTTGGGGACTTCTTAATGGTGTGTCATTGTTCTGACATATCAGTGCGCTTGGAATCACATTAACAGGCAGGGATTGATGTGCTCGGCCTTACCATTTAATGGCGGGGACTCCTTTTTGTGGCCTTACAGTTAACAGCGAAACTCCTCTTTCTGGCCATACCGTTTAACGGCAATGACTCCTTTTCCTGGCCTTATCGTTTAACGGCAATGACTCCTTTTTCTCGCCTTACCGTTTAACGGCAATAGCTCCATTTCCTGGCCTTATCATTTAACGGCAATGACTCCTTTTTGTGGCCTTACCATTTAACGGCAATGACTCCTTTTTGTGGCCTTACCGTTTAATGGCAGGGACTCCTTTTTCTGGCCTTACAATTTAACGGCAATGACTCCTTTTTCTGGCCTTACGTTTAACGGCATTTACTTCTTTTTGTGGCCTTACAGTTAACAGCGGGGACTCCTTTGTGTGGCCTTACCGTTTAACGGCAATGACTCCTTTTCCTGGCCTTATCGTGTAACGGAAATTACTCCTTTTGTGGCCTTACGGTTTAACAGTAATGACTCCTTTTTGTGGCCTTACCGTTTAACGGTAATGACTCCTTTTTGTGGCCTTAACGTTTAACAGTGGGGACTCCTTTTTGTGGTCTTACCGTTTAACGGCAGGGACTCCTTTTTGTGGCCTTACGGTTTAACAGTAATGACTCCTTTTTGTGGCCTTACCGTTTAACGGTAATGACTCCTTTTTGTGGCCTTAACGTTTAACAGCGGGGACTCCTTTTTGTGGTCTTACCGTTTAACGGCAGGGACTCCTTTT